>CANNZV010003798.1:0-54171 GCA_947561585.1 Caprella mutica | reverse complement strand
CTCAAGACCTACAAATTCATTGGGATTATTTGTCCCATAGGTGTTTTATAGCAGGACCATATATCCCAATGTTTGTTTGGGACATAGTAACCCAATGGTAGATAAAGGGTTAAAACTGTTTTCTTCTGAGCGTATTTTCTAATCACCTGAAAATGAGAGAATGGTAATGTGCTAAGTAATTTGTAATGAGGTATTACTTACACTGACAATGTTCATGTTCTGTTCTACTATTTTATTTCTATTTACTTTAGTGGTTACTTACTCAATTTACTTTGCAGTTCTGACTGTCAAATACACTGTTGACTTGCCTGGCACTGGGACTAACCCTGTTCCAGGGAGAACAATCCTGTACATAGATGGCATACCTACTGATGGCAAAGAAAATGTGTACAAGCTGGTTAGGTACATTAGTCCTAAATCAAAAGAGTAAGTGATTTATTTATACATAATATATATTTGATTATATAAAGGCTTGAATTTATTTTAACTGTATACAATTTATTTCCATAAAATTGAATGTCCTTATAATTATATAAAAACTATTCTTATTATTTTTAGTTTTAAGTTTTTCAAAAATTGTTTGCAGTAAAAATGATAACCAAAGTAGCGTCGCATTTATTATTTCAGAGGCACACATATAGGAAATTAATTCCTCCCGAAATTACCACAAAAACATAGTTTAGACTCCAATATTTATAGGGCAGAAACATACTGACGATCAGAAAATGCGTACAGTGTAACCACCTCGCACTGACGATCAGTTCTGACGATATCGTCAGTGCGAAAAATCGCTCGAATACGCATCCATAGTAACCTTAGCCTAATTAAGTAATTTATTTTTCTTTACCTAATGTTGTTAGTTCAAATCACTAAATCATCGATAATTTAAACTGTTGCCTAAAAACTATAACTAAATTACAGCCTAACATTGAGCTCTACCATTGGGGCTGTTTGTTGTTCTTTTCTCCATCACTAATCACTTCATTCTTTTCAGGTTCTACAGTATAAACTTGACTGATTGTCATCTGACAGACAATGACGCCAATGATCTCCTGAAGAAGCTACACGATGAGAAAATAAGAACAAAATTGGGAGAAAGAACTGAAGTGGAGGTGTATAGGTGAGTGATGATGTTCTAATATTAAAAGTACCGCTCTTAGCTTGTCAATGTAGTTATACTAGCAACACAGAACTCACCACGAGGAGGTGGCTGAACGTCAAGTTATCGGACACTTCCAGAATTTCGATCATATAAGAAATAATTCTGAATAATTACTACTATAATTACAATTATAATTAATAAATAATTACTATTATAATTACTAAGTAATTATTACTATAATTACTAAATAATTACTACTATAATTAATAGATAATTACTAATATAATTAGTAAATATTAAAGAAAATAATTCATTAGGTGTAAACCCTAATTAATGTTACTTACCTGTCTAATATCACTTTCATTAGGTGTTAACCCTAATTAATGTTATTTACTTGTCTAATATCACATTCATTAGGTGTTAACCCTAATTAATGTTACTTACTTGTCTAATATCACATTCATTAGGTGTAAACCCTAATTAATGTTACTTACCTGTCTAATATCACTTTCATTAGGTGATAACCCTAATTAATGTTATTTACCTGTCTAATATCACATTCATTAGGTGTTAACCCTAATTAATGTTACTTACCTGTCTAATATCACATTCATTAGGTGTAAACCCTAATTAATGTTACTTACCTGTCTAATATCACTTTCATTAGGTGTTAACCCTAATTAATGTTATTTACCTGTCTAATATCACATTCATTAGGTGTTAACCCTAATTAATGTTACTTACCTGTCTAATATCACATTCATTAGGTGTTAACCCTAATTAATGTTATTTACTTGTCTAATATCACATTCATTAGGTGTTAACCCTAATTAATGTTACTTACCTGTCTAATATCACATTCATTAGGTGTAAACCCTAATTAATGTTACTTACCTGTCTAATATCACTTTTATTAGGTGATAACCCTAATTAATGTTATTTACCTGTCTAATATCACATTCATTAGGTGTTAACCCTAATTAATGTTACTTACCTGTCTAATATCACATTCATTAGGTGTAAACCCTAATTAATGTTACTTACCTGTCTAATATCACTTTCATAAGGTGTTAACCCTAATTAATGTTATTTACCTGTCTAATATCACATTCATTAGGTGTTAACCCTAATTAATGTTACTTACCTGTCTAATATCACATTCATTAGGTGTTAACCCTAATTAATGTTATTTACTTGTCTAATATCACATTCATTAGGTGTTAACCCTAATTAATGTTACTTACCTGTCTAATATCACATTCATTAGGTGTAAACCTTAATTAATGTTACTTACCTGTCTAATATCACTTTCATTAGGTGATAACCCTAATTAATGTTATTTACCTGTCTAATATCACATTCATTAGGTGTTAACCCTAATTAATGTTACTTACCTGTCTAATATCACATTCATTAGGTGTAAACCCTAATTAATGTTACTTACCTGTCTAATATCACTTTCATTAGGTGTTAACCCTAATTAATGTTATTTACCTGTCTAATATCACATTCATTAGGTGTTAACCCTAATTAATGTTACTTACCTGTCTAATATCACATTCATTAGGTGTTAACCCTAATTAATGTTACTTACCTGTCTAATATCACATTTATTAGGTGTTAACCCTAATTAATGTTACTTACCTGTCTAATATCACATTCATTAGGTGTTAACCCTAATTAATGTTACTTACCTGTCTAATATCACATTCATTAGGTGTTAACCCTAATTAATGTTACTTACCTGTCTAATATCACATTCATTAGGTGTTAACCCTAATTAATGTTACTTACCTGTCTAATATCACATTCATTAGGTGCTAACCCTAATTAATGTTACTTACCTGTCTAATATCACATTCATTTTCTTACAGGGTGAATCAGGACCAATCGAGATGGTTGAAACTTCATTTGGTGAGTGAGAGAGAAGTGAAATAATTTCTCTGAAGTGATTAGAAACAAAATGATTGATATATAAAGACAATTTTATTTGATGATTTCCATTATATTCAATTATAATATTAATAACAGTAATATTCCTATTAATCTTCCTAAATAATATTTACTAATTCTTAATAATAATAAAACTGAATGGTTTACTGCAGACACTTCCTAATGAGGTAATTTAAATTATTTCTATCTCTGACGGTATACTGTATATTTTGTTATGGGTAGTGACATCTTGGATTGTGTCTGTGAAGTGTCTGAATAAAATACTTTGGAATTCTAGTTCGTAAGGCAGAGAAATGACGGCAGAAGTGAGCTGAATTTACCAGAAATAACACTAATTATTAATGTGAAAATTTCCTACCAACAGACACAAAGTGAAGAGGAACGGAGAGAAGAGGAAAGGAGAGAAGAGGAAAGGAGAGAAGAGGAAAGGAGAGAAGAGGAAAGGAGAGAAGAGGAAAGGAGAGAAGAGGAAGACAGAAAGGGAAAAGCATCAAAATCCAAAGGGAAAATATTCAGGGGATTCTTCAATAGAATCTTCAAGAATTGAAGAGCTACAAAGTGAAGAGCTACAAAGTGAAGAGCTACAAAGTGAAGAGCTACAAAGTGAAGAGCTACAAAGTGAAGGACAAGTTAAAAGTTACTGCTGTAAAATATTTTCCTGGATTTTACAAAATATTCTTTAATTTAACCCCAGTAATTTTTACTAATAATTTAATGCAGAGTTTGAAATAATTTGTTTATTGATGTTATATTTAATGCTTATTATTATTTTTTAATTATTCCTAATTATTTTTGATTATTCTAAACATTTATTTCGTGGTTCATTTAGTTTTTCTATCTTTTAAATTATAAACTGTAATTAACATTGAAAATTATTAACTTTTATATTTTATCTTTATTGTTCACATGTAGTTTTTAGATGTGAAGAATAGCTCTTAAAAACATCCCTGATTGTTGTTGTTACTTTTAATTAAAGACTCGATAATTTTAGATTGCATATCTTATGGCATCGAAATGTTCAGAGTAATGTGTATGTAAAAGAATAAGTCTATTTACATTTTATAAGTTATTTGCTTTCTCTGTTTTACCAAGTCACTGTTTTGGTAATGACTCGTGTGAATGACTTTACTGTTTAGACTAAGCACGGGAGGTGGCGCTTGTGGAGACTAGAATTGGAGTCACCGGTGTACTAACCAGGGAATGACTTTACTGTTTACACTAAGCACGGGAGGTGGCGCTTGTGGAGACTAGAATTGGAGTCACCGGTGTACTAACCAGGGAATGACTTTACTGTTTACACTAAGCACGGGAGGTGGCGCTTGTGGAGACTAGAATTGGAGTCACCGGTGTACTAACCAGGGAATGACTTTACTGTTTACACTAAGCACGGGAGGTGGCGCTTGTGGAGACTAGAATTGGAGTCACCGGTGTACTAACCAGGGAATGACTTTACTGTTTACACTAAGCACGGGAGGTGGCGCTTGTGGAGACTAGAATTGGAGTCACCGGTGTACTAACCAGGGAATGACTTCACTGTTTACACTAAGCACGGGAGGTGGCGCTTGTGGAGACTAGAATTGGAGTCACCGGTGTACTAACCAGGGAATGACTTTACTGTTTACACTAAGCACGGGAGGTGGCACTTATGGAGACTAGAATTGGAGTCACCGGTGTACTAACCAGGGAATGACTTTACTGTTTACACTAAGCACGGGAGGTGGCGCTTGTGGAGACTAGAATTGGAGTCACCGGTGTACTAACCAGGGAATGACTTCACTGTTTACACTAAGCACGGGAGGTGGCGCTTGTGGAGACTAGAATTGGAGTCACCGGTGTACTAACCAGGGAATGACTTTACTGTTTACACTAAGCACGGGAGATGGCACTTATGGAGACTAGAATTGGAGTCACCGGTGTACTAACCAGGGAATGACTTTACTGTTTACACTAAGCACGGGAGGGGGCGCTTGTGGAGACTAGAATTGGAGTCACCGGTGTACTAACCAGGGAATAACTTTACTGTTTACACTAAGCACGGGAGGTGGCGCTTGTGGAGACTAGAATTGGAGTCACCGGTGTACTAACCAGGGAATAACTTTACTGTTTACACTAAGCACGGGAGATGGCGCTTATGGAGACTAGAATTGGATTCACCGGTGTACTAACCAGGGAATAACTTTACTGATTACACTAAGCACGGGAGGTGGCGCTTGTGTAGACTAGAATTGGAGTCACCGGTGTACTAACCAGGGAATGACTTTACTGTTTACACTAAGCACGGGAGGTGGCGCTTGTGGAGACTAGAATTGGAGTCACCGGTGTACTAACCAGGGAAGACTTTACTGTTTACACTAAGCACGGGAGATGGCGCTTATGGAGACTAGAATTGGAGTCACCGGTGTACTAACCAGGGAATGACTCTACTGATTACACTAAGCACGGGAGATGGCACTTGTGGAGACTAGAATTGGAGTCACCGGTGTACTAACCAGGGAATGACTCTACTGTTTACACTAAGCACGGGAGATGGCGCTTATGGAGACTAGAATTGGAGTCACCGGTGTACTAACCAGGGAATGACTCTACTGATTACACTAAGCACGGGAGGTGGCGCTTGTGGAGACTAGAATTGGAGTCACCGGTGTACTAACCAGTGTTTTCACTCATTCTAGTCTTCACACGGAGTATCTGTATCCGGTGCACTAACCAGGGAGCTTTCTTTTTTAACTTTAATGGCATTAAATATAATTATTTTCTTCATTCATTTCATTTTACAAGAAATGTTCCAAATGATTCTTTATATAACTTTGTATGTTTTAGATGTTTGATTAGAGTTTAAAATGAATAAATTTGTTTCAACCTACCTTCTCCATTATCTGAATATACTTATTATCTTATTAATGTCTTCAAAATATTTACAAAATGTCTACTAAACGTTTTTCTTTCTAGGGGACCATCTCCTTAAAATATAATAAAGTTTATTAATTAATGTACAAATTTAATATATTCAGTCAATTAGTCAAATGGAGTATTTTTTATTTAGGATTTTTTTTATTATTAGTTCACAATAACACTTATCATAAATTTATAGATCTCAGGTGCGTTATATGTTTTGATCTTAGGTCCTTTTACCTAGAGTAATGTAGGCACTTGGAACATTTGCAGTAGGATATTTACGTTACTACTATTTTTATTATTACTTTAGGTCTCAGTTTAGCCTATCGAGTTGTTATCCTTGATAGGCTAAACTGAGACCTAAAGTATTAATAAAAATAATAGTAACGTAAATATCCTACTGCAAATGTTCCAAGTGCCTACATTACTCTAGGTAAAAGGACCTAAGGTCAAAAGATATAACGCACCTGAGATCTATAAATTTATGATAAGTGTTATTGTGAACTAATTACTTTAAATAAACATGTCATTCGGTAAACAGTTACAAGAAAAACTAAATTTGAATATAATCGTATCAAGAAAATCAGTACCTACATAAAGATAATTTAAAAAAATAGCTTTAATCACTAATAATATATCATAAATAGGAAAATCACGTGTAATTTTTATTTCAAACAGTACTGAGGTATAATGAGTTTAAAGCAAATATGATTTAAAATATAATATTCTAAATAAATCGGTCTCTGATCTGTTTCTTCAAAATAAATAAACTTAGTAAAAAATTAAAGAAAAATCAAAGTTTACAATTGTTACCCTAAAAAGTTTAGTTTTCTATGACAAATTTTCTTTCTATGAATAATTTTTGAGGGACAAACTTCAATAACCGGGTAATTGCAGAATATTGTAAGTTTATAACAGTAATGAATATATATTATAAGATTATGTAAATTGACCAACCGTTATTTTTCAGTTAATCAATAAATGATAATGAGTAGAAAAAGTGTAAATTGTTAGATTTTAGTGGTAAAAAAGTAAAACAAAACTACTATTCTTAAATCACTCACATGTTTTTTGAATGTTTTTTAGGTATTAAAAATAATTGAAATATAAATATATGTTTTTAGTAAAGACCTAAAATTATTCGAATAAATAGAGAAGTTCATTGGAAATTATTTTATATAATATTTATACCTACAATTATTAAATTTGTTAAAATTTTCTAAAAAAAGACCAAAGTTTAAAATCAATTTTTTACGTAATAATAAATATAGGGACACACGACACATTCTGCACGACAGGTAACATCAGACAGAGTCTCATTCTGCACGACAGGTAACATCAGACAGAGTCTCATTCTGCACGACAGTTAACATCAGACAGAGTCTCATTCTGCACGACAGGTAACATCAGACAGAGTCACATTCTGCACGACAGGTAACATCAGACAGAGTCACATTCTGGACGACAGGTAACATCAGACAGAGTCACATTCTGCACGACAGGTAACATCAGACAGAGTCTCATTCTGCACGACAGGTAACATCAGACAGTGTCTCATTCTGCACGACAGGTAACATCAGACAGTGTCTCATTCTGCACGACAGGTAACATCAGACAGTGTCTCATTCTTCACGACAGGTAACATCAGACAGAGTCTCATTCTGCACGACAGGTAACATCAGACAGTGTCTCATTCAGCACGACAGGTAACATCAGACAGTGTCTCATTCTGCACGACAGGTAACATCAGACAGTGTCTCATTCTACACGACAGGTAACATCAGACAGTGTCTCGTTCTGCACGACAGGTAACATCAGACAGTGTCTCATTCTGCACGACAGGTAACATCAGACAGTGTCTCATTCTGCACGACAGGTAACATTAGACAGAGTCTCATTTTACACGACAGGTAACATCAGACAGAGTCTCATTCTGCACGACAGGTAACATCAGACAGTGTCTCATTCTGCACGACAGGTAACATCAGACAGTGTCTCATTCTGCACGACAGGTAACATCAGACAGAGTCTCATTCTGCACGACAGGTAACATCAGACAGTGTCTCATTCTGCACGACAGGTAACATCAGACAGTGTCTCATTCTGCACGACAGGTAACATCAGACAGTGTCTCATTCTTCACGACAGGTAACATCAGACAGAGTCTCATTCTGCACGACAGGTAACATCAGACAGTGTCTCATTCTGCACGACAGGTAACATCAGACAGTGTCTCATTCTGCACGACAGGTAACATCAGACAGTGTCTCATTCTACACGACAGGTAACATCAGACAGTGTCTCGTTCTGCACGACAGGTAACATCAGACAGTGTCTCATTCTGCACGACAGGTAACATCAGACAGTGTCTCATTCTGCACGACAGGTAACATTAGACAGAGTCTCATTTTACACGACAGGTAACATCAGACAGAGTCTCATTCTGCACGACAGGTAACATCAGACAGTGTCTCATTCTGCACGACAGGTAACATCAGACAGTGTCTCATTCTGCACGACAGGTAACATCAGACAGAGTCTCATTCTGCACGACAGGTAACATCAGACAGTGTCTCATTCTGCACGACAGGTAACATCAGACAGTGTCTCACCATACAATAATAATCATTATTATTGTTAATTTCAGATATGATAATATTCAAATATTTCTTTTGTTACAGATTCATTTTTTATCAATAAATTTCAGTGTTTTCTGAAGTTATTAAACTATTTCTGAAAATAACATTTATATATCTTGCTTCGTCGTTAATCATCAGTAAAAATTTGTTTGCAATTTCTAGATTATTTCGACCATAAAAACTTAGGATGACTTTTCATTCCTAGATTCTATAATTCACTCACAGAATATTATATTATGCAATCAGACCTTTAGTATTATACAGTATTATTTTCTAAAGAATTATCAAATAGATATTAAAAGTTTCTTTATTTTCCAGGTCATTGGAGTAATTCAAACGACTCTTTGGTTTCAGTAAGAAGGAACATCAAATTAATCTGATATTATTAGTTTTTTAGCATAATATGGAAATAGTAATTTTTGTTTGAAATTATCTTTCAGTTTTGAAAAACAATTAAAAAGTTTCATTTTAAATCCAAAACTATTCTAAATCAATATGAAAAAATTAATCATTCCAAAAAATATTTGCACTAATAGTTATTTATTTGTATTTAATAATATTTTCAATGGAGGAGGAGCTAGAGGAGTGTGAGGATGTTGGAGTGTTTGTGTGGTGGAGGAGAAGGAATATCTCTATATGCTGGTGACAGTATTGAGGCACTGTTTCGGAGTGAATAGGGGAGAACAATGGGACGTAGCGAGAAAAAATGCCAAATGTTACCTATCCTGTGATAGGAAGATCGTGCGACAGAAAAGCAACACTTTTTGGCTATGGTGGAGATCAAGATTCTTTGGCGGTGAAGATAAGTCTCGAGTATGTGGAGCAGAGGAGCAGACTTTGGAGCACCACGTCTTTGAGTGCGTGGAAATGGAAAAATCAAAAAGAGGTTTGGAGTGAGAATGATGGAGGGAGTTATCTCACTATAAAGTCTGAACACTGGTGGTAAATTTGTTGAATTCTAGCTAACTAAATTTAAAGGTGACATACATTTTTATTTTCAATATGCCTTAAGGAGACTCAATGGTTCTTCTAATTTTTTTTTACTAATAAGGATAGAAATTTGAAACTTCACATCCATTTGTATCATGAGCAATGCAGAAATTATTATTTAGGGGAAAAAATTGTACGACCCCTCTTTCCAAATCCACCCCCCCGGGGGCCCTTCTAACCCCTCGTGGGGGTACTTTTTAATATGTCCATTTCTCACAAACTAAACAAGATAGAAACAAACCGATTTCGGAATTGAATTTCTGAGAGATTTTCACATAATTGCTATTTGAGTTTTTCTTATTTTTTGCATTCAGTGTTTTAATATTTTGAAAAAAATAAAATATAAACAAAAAAATAAAGAAAAATCTTATATTTTTGCAATAAATTGAAAAAAAACCTCAAATAGCAAATGTACCTTATATATAACTGATCATTATGCACTTTACAGATTTTTTCTAGGTTACCTATAACCAAAGAAATAGGCTTTTGAAGTTTTAAAATGCTACTTTTCAACGACAGGGCAATTTGTCCGCAGAAGAAGAAACTCACCTTCCCGACTTTGTATGCGTTTCACTTTAGTTAGTTCTATAAGAATTAAGACAAAGTTGTACCTACCATCAACCTTTGCTTCACGAAGCAAACTCACAATACCCCCCCCCCCCCTCTCCCCTCAAAAACAACCAGCAGCGTAGGAGGTAGGGGACTCCACATGTACGTTTGTGAGCGTGTAGCTCGCTTTCTAGGCATCAGATCCCTCTGAAATTTTGTGTACATCTTCTTTAAAGTATATTCTTTCATATTAAAGCATAAAAAAAATTGTGAAAAAAATCAATTTTTGACAATTGAGTCCCCTTAACAGGTGATCCACTATACATGCTTATATGTATATAAACATTCTTCAATAAATTTATCTATGTGTAGAAAAATGTTGCGTTCCTGTTAGCTTAAAAGTTAGTCAAGAGTTCCTATATACAACATCCTTGAAATAGTGTGTGTGATTTATCCTTCGTATTATAAAAAGAACATGAGTCAAATATAATATCTATTCAAACTATAATAGTAATTATCACATTGTGCCGTGACCAGGATGAAATATACAGGAGGTAGTGATGTACTGGAGCAAAGTTTTCTGGCTGATATTGTCTGTAGCAGTACACAGCACGAGTAAGAACTTCAAAGTTACACTCTTCAAGCAGCCTGGGTAGTCACTGGTGAGGAATTCAGAGCAATGTTGCAGCAGTTGACTCATCACAACCTCTGCCGAGTCAAAGCCAATGAGAATGTTGATGACATCACAGTTAGTAGATCCGAGAGAGGTGTCGATGAGAGGTGTCACACCACTCACACTGCCGCCCTCACACTTGCGGTACACTCCTCGTACTAACTCACACAGAGTCAGTAAAGCCCCTTCCACACGGTCAGTTTTTATAGAGAAGTGACTTAATGACAAACTAAATGACGATAATTTCCTATCGTCAGCAAACCGTATAACTTTTCATCAGTTTTGTGATTCCAACATGTTGGATATCGTCAGCAAAAAGTTTGTCAAACTCTTTGCTGACGATAAAGTTTGAAGTACACACTGACTTCCCGGTAATTATTTTCTTTATTTGTGCGTCATTTTAGTTTATTACAGCTAGGTACACCTACAAAAACTTCCATCTTTTCAAACTTAGTATCTATCTAGTTACAATGGCTGACGATAGACTCTTTAATACTTGGTTGTATTGGAATGTACATATTAGATCTAAGTTATAGGTAGGCTACGTTGTGAATTGTTTTCTATGATCTGTTGGTAGCCGGTAAATTGCTCGAAAACAATTGCTCGAAAGACAATTGCTCGAAAACAATTGCTCGAAAAACAATTGCTCGAATGAACAATTGCTCGAAAGAGCAATTGCTCGAAAGACAATTGCTCGAAAAACAATTGCTCGAAAAACAATTGCTCGAATGAACAATTGAACGAATTATCAAATTGCTCGAATTATCAAATTGCTCGAATGAACAAAATTGCTCGAATTATAAAATACCACAGTTTTCGATTTTATAAAAATTAGTTATTCATGAAGTGGAGCTGCACCTAACAATGTTTGTTTCTTTTTAGTAATTATTACTCATTCTGCATAATCTTTTTTTAGACCGTTTATGTCATCTCGTATGTAACATGTGAATTGTAATCATGGGGTGAATCAGTGCTATTCATGTTTTTTTATCATAAAAACCGAAATTTTTGTAGATTTATTAAAACTCTGCCGTAAATTTGAATTATTTCACCTATTGGGGTGCCACATACAGATAGGCTAGTAATAAATAAATTTTCGGGTTTAAAGGTCCCCTCCAAGCAAATTTTTTTATTGCTTAAATCAACGAGGCTAATGTTTCTTACCACTTTACTACTAACCCCATAAAGTTTGATAGCATATTTTTAATTTTATATGATCTTAAAGATTTTTATAATCCAAACTCTACAAAACCTACTTTACTTCCGACTTTCTAATTTTCAGTCTGAAGAAGAAGAATGTACACCATTTGTTTTGATTGCCAACTAGGTATTTGGTTTAATAAATCTATTTATTATTCGTTTAAAGGTTCAAATTTGAATAAACTTATTATAGAAACGTTTATATACTTTTAGAAACAATTAATATCTTAAAAGAAGGTCATAAATGCATTGTTTGTTTAAAAATCTAAATTTGTAATCAAAACAAAGAGTGTACAATTTTCTTTCTCAGCGTCGGTTGGAGATTTGCTCGATTGTTGCTCACAGAGTATTAAAAAACTTTAAAAGCAAATAATAAAATATATACTGAACCGAATTGTATGCGGTTTGCGGAATAATGATCATAGACCTTAGTTCTATAATATTATGTAATAAAATCATTTTTCCATCGGAGCCTGGAGAGGACCTTTAATGATAAAAAAACATGAATAGTACTGATTCACCACATGATTACAATTCACATGTTACATACGAGATGACACAAACGGTCGAAAAAAATATTATGCAGAATGAGTAATAATTAAAATTATTTATAGAATGATTAATGATCAATTATTTAAAAGAAACAAGGTTGTTAGGTACAGCTCCACTTCATGAATAACTGACTTTTATAAAATCGAAAACTGTGATATTTTATAATTCGAGCAATTTTGTTCATTCGAGCAATTTGATAATTCGAGCAATTGTTTATTCGAGCAATTGTTCGTTTGAGCAATTGTTTTTCGAGCAATTTTCTTTCGAGCAAGTGTTCTTTCGAGCAATTGTTCATTCGAGCAATTGTTTTTCGAGCAATTGTTTTCGAGCAATTGTCTTTCGAGCAACTTACCTAGAACTGATCAGTTTTTGATTATCCTTTTCAAGACTATAATTTGTCATTAAAAACAAATTATTTTTTCTGGTTTCTTACTGTTCTAAATTTAAAAAATATACATACCAAGTTATATAATTTTTATTTTCACGATATATAACATTAATTTTGTCGAAACTGACGCCAGTGAACCTCAAACTTTTGGCGAGAAAAATTGACCGTGTAGACACTCCTTTAAGACTGACTATAAGTTTGTCATCTAGTTTGTCATTAAGTTTGTCACTTCTCTAAAAAAACTGACCGTGTAGACGGGGCTTTAGAGAAGAAACAAAGAAATAATTGTATTAGGAACAGAGTGCAATTTATTTGTTTACACATCGAATTCTTACATTATCAGTTCTTACGGGTTCAGTGTCTAATTATTTCTTTTTGTGTTTATAATTTGAGTATTGAACAAGTCTTCAAGCTTAATATTTATTTGTACTCATTATAAAACTACTTCGACTGATGTTTGTGAAATATTTATAACTTGCATCCCAACATCTATGATTATTAAACTGCTATTACCTACCTAATTCTCTGACAATTTCACTCGATCCAATTGGATTGAATATTAATTAATAATACTTTTTACATATAAATGAAAATTGTGTAAATGAAGTTGTTGTGTTAATGACATGGAGTATAAAAATGTAAATGTTATAACTATTTAACATACATATTCAATATATGTTAACAGATAAGTTGATTTAACATTCACAATATTGTATTTTTGAGAATTATTTTATTGTGAGAATATCTAATTAGGAAGTAATCACAAATCAGTAGACGAGGTTTAACGTTTGCATCGGAACCAAAGGCTATGTTACTAACGTCAATATAGGAAATGAATAACAAGAGACTATAAACGTAAATTAACATGTTTTAAAATGTACTTGACTTAGTAAATAAGTTAAAAATGGTAATTATAAAATTATAAAATCCTTATGTGTACTGAAGTTTGGTTTACTGAATATTTGATGTAGTGACTTTGTTGAAATATTATTATACTTTGAATATTAATCAAGTAATCCAAAATATATGTAGTTATTATTACTGTAAAAATGAATGTCCGGTTAATCCCTTAACGAAAGGCTAACGCCGTTTTTTTTATATGTATTAAAAAATTCATATATTGCCAATAAGTGACTGGCAGTTTTCAGCCTGACAGTTTCCACTTCGGCAGTTTTCCGCCTGGCAGTTTTCCACTTCGGCAGTTTTCCGCCTGGCAGTTTTCCACTTCGGCAGTTTTCCGCCTGGCAGTTTTCCAGACACCGATAAATCAATGATAAATTGCATTTTAGTTTCAGACAAATAATAATTTACGATTTATTCATTGTTCATTTTTCTGATTGATTACTCGTTACAATCTAATAAATTACTTATTATAATCATTTAATTTACATTAGATTTGCGTTTCTTATATTGTTGTTCTTTTTGTACGATGAATTGAACAATTGATTATTTATTTGACGAGTAACATACACAGTAAATCAAACAAATTGATGTTCGGCAAACAGTTACTCATTTGGCGCTAGGTATTAATAACAAATCACACTACCGAGTAAAATAAAAGAAAAATCCTAGAAAATATTGGAATAATTCGAATAAAATGAATAATTAGAATGAAATATCAGGGATCCGGAAAATTTATCGAATGCAATTGGTCGAATGGAAAATTAGTTGAATGGAAAATTGGTCGAATGGAAAATTAGTTGAATGGAAAATTGGTCGAATGGAAAACTGGTCAAATGGAAAATTTATCGAAAGCAATTGGTCGAATGGAAAATTAGTTGAATGGAAAATTGGTCGATTGGAAAATTAGTTGAATGGAAAATTGATCGAATGGAAAATTGGTCGAATGGAAAATTGGTCGAATGGAAAATTAGTTGAATGGAAAATTGGTCGAATGGAAAATTACTTGAATGGAAAATTGGTCGAATGGAAAATTGGTCGAATGGAAAATTGGTCGAATGGAAAATTAGTTGAATGGAAAATTGGTCGAATGGAAAATTACTTGAATGGAAAATTGGTCGAATGGAAAATTGGTCGAATGGAAAATTTATCGAAAGCAATTGGTCGAATGGAAAATTAGTTGAATGGAAAATTGGTCGATTGGAAAATTTATCGAAAGCAATTGGTCGAATGGAAAATTAGTCGAATGGAAAATTTATCGAAAGCAATTGGTCGAATGGAAAATGGGTCGAATGGAAAATTGGTCGATTGGAAAATTTATCGAAAGCAATTGGTCGAATGGAAAATTAGTCGAATGGTAAATTGGTCGAATGGAAAATTGGTCGAATGGAAAATGGGTCGAATGGAAAATTGGTCGAATGGAAAATTGGTCGAATGGAAAATTACTTGAATGGAAAATTGGTCGAATGGAAAATTGGTCGAATGGAAAATTGGTCGAATGAAAAATTTATCGAAAGCAATTGGTCGAATGGAAAATTAGTTGAATGGAAAATTGGTCGATTGGAAAATTTATCGAAAGCAATTGGTCGAATGGAAAATTAGTCGAATGGAAAATTGGTCGAATGGAAAATTGGTCGAATGGAAAATTGGTCGAATGGAAAATTGGTCGAATGGAAAATTGGTCGAATGGAAAATTGGTCGAATGGAAAATTGGTCGAATGGAAAATTGGTCGAATGGAAAATTAGTTGAATGGAAAATTGGTCGAATGGAAAATTAGTTGAATGGAAATTTGGGTGAATGGAAAATTGGTCGAATGGAAAATTGGTCGAATGGAAAATTGGTCGAATGGAAAAATGGTCGAATGGAAAATTAGTTTAATGGAAAAATGGTCGAATGGAAAATTAGTTTAATGGAAAATTAGTTGTATGGAAAATTGTTCTAATGGTAAATTGGTCGAAAATGATAATGGATCTATTTACACTAATTGACGATGATAACTAAACCATGGATTACTAGAGAAACTTACTTGCAATATCCTACAGCTAGTATATCTTGTTACCATGATTTATATATAATAATGATAATTTATATATTAATTATATGCAATAATAATTTTATACAATATATTTTCAATCAATTGTTTTGTTTTAACAGAAAATATCCAAATATCATAATTTTGAGAACTTTCAGTTTTCTTAGTTCTAGAATCTAAATAACTTGTGAAAAGAAAGTTTAGTAATTAATTAATTAATTTAGTATAGGTTTGACGTCTGTTTTGGAACCAAAAGCCATATCACTGATGTCAAAAGGTAATTAAATACAAGGAACAGGAAGAAGCAGTAAGAATGGAAAGTGGCTCAATGAACAAAGTCACCTAAAGCTACTCTGTCACTTACCAAGGAACGTGACGAAAAAAGGATACAAGCACCGGTGGCTGCACTCACAGATGGAAAAGGAAAATGAAGAGGTGATAGTGAATGAAGCTTACGATCCTATCTAACAATTAATCTAAGACCTTGTAGTTAATGAGAATAAGCCTAGTGCTATCCTTGAAATATCGTTTAAAAAAATTAATAAACGTGGTAAAAATGAAAAATAAGATAATACTTAATTCAAATTACAATAGTTCGGGGCCCAAGGAACACCACTCACTTCTGTTCCATTCACAACAGACAGCTTCAGGATAGAGCACCTAGGGTCTTCCAGATGGAAGAAGAGAATAAAGAGGTGATGATAAATGAAGCCTACGAAGGGCAAAAAAAGTCATATTAAATATTGAGGAAGTTCACTGTTGATTAAAAAATGTATGGAAAGACAATGGCAATGATAGATGAGTACATATATAAAAAAAAGGATAAGGATACGTCAAGTATCAAATAATGTAAAATACTAGAATTGAAAATAATCTTCAACAAAGCAAATATAAATACGTATATTCAATGTATATACGTATTTATATTTGCTTTGTGTTTAGTAGCTGATTTATTCGATCAATTTTCAATTCGACCAATTTTCCATTCGATCAATTTTTCATTCGACCAATTTTCATTTCGATCAATTTTCCATTCGACCAATTTTCATTTCGATCAATTTTCCATTCGACCAATTTTCCTTTCGGTCAATTTTCCATTCGACCAATTTTCCATTCGATCAATTTTCCATTCGATCAATTTTCCTTTCGATCAATTTTCCATTCGATCAATTTTCCATTCGATCAATTTTCCATTCGACCAATTTTCCTTCCGGTCAATTTTCCATTCGATCAATTTTCCATTCGACCAATTTTCCTTTCGGTCAATTTTCCATTTGATCAATTTTCCGTTCGATCAATTTTCCTTTCGATCAATTTTCGATTCGATCAATTTTTCATTCGACCAATTTTCCTTTCGATAAATTTTCCATTCGACCAATATTCATTTCGATCAATTTTCCATTCGACTAATTTTCCTTTCGGTCAATTTTCCATTCGACCAATTTTCCATTCGACCAATTTTCCATTCGACCAATTTTCCTTTCAACTAATTTTCCTTTCGGTCAATTGCTTTCGATCAATTTTCCTAGTCCTCACCCATCATACAGGGTATTTCATTCACATTGGGTAATTGGGACTTTACCCTATCTAAGCTATTGATCTTTTCTCGTTAATTCAGTCTTTAGTATTGTTAGTCCTATTCTGTTAGTGTAGCGTTTTACTGGAACCACAGTACAATAAACGGTTAATGAAAATGGTTGTTTTCTTCACTTACAATTATGTGTATTTCAACTATCTGCTTACATAATAAATATGATATTTGCAGGCTATTCTCATCCACCACATCAATTGTAAAGTTACTAGAATCTAGATATTTAATCGATACCTAATTACCAGTGCTAGTACGTGACAGAGTACACGCTGCCGAGATCTAAGATTAAGAATAATTATACATTCATTTTACAAATAAGCTCATATATTCTTGGTAATCTATATAAATAACATCTAATTTTTTCGACATAATGGCATTATGATTCATTTATATTAAATACAAATATAAAAAACACCTCCAAATGTGAACAACATTATTATTTAGATATTTTTTGTTTAAGAAGATTCTTCAATGATCGGGAATTCATCTTGGTTGATTTTAAATTCAATATAACAATTCATTCGATTTACGGAATAATTATGAAATAGAATTATCAATCTAATATCATCTATAATAATACGAATATGATAATTTATCTTCTGGTAATCATTAGCAATTTCTGGTCTTAAATCATCGGTATTTCAGTTATTTATTTATGAAGAACTGTGATGAAATGAACTGTAGCTACCTCAATAATTTATTACATTGAATTTTATCTCCCTAATTAAACTGTTTGACCGACTGACACGTTAAGTTTATTGATTAAACCAAAAGCTGTTAGATGATTTCTCAATTCTGTGAAATTTCCACGAAGCCAGCTAGTGCTATATTAATAACAGAAGTATTCAAACGTCATACCTTCCAACCTTACTCCAGATCAAAATTATCCCACAAGATTGTCCAATAATAATCTCCTAGTACCAATTCATAGATTGAATAATCATCTTAGCTGAAATATATCTCCTTATGCTTTACATATATTAAATACAAATATAAAAGTAACCTCCATTTGGGAACTAAAAATACTTAATTATTTCTTCAATTTCAGTTAGAAAATATTCCTCGATGATCAAAATTCCAGATTGAGAAAATTGAAATCCAATTTTTACTCATGATTTACAGAGTTATTAGAAATTTCAATTAAATTACTTCTTTGATCAAGACTAAATTTGAACTTCAATTTCTGGTAATCATTTCTGGTCTTCAATTATCGGTATATCAGTTATTATTTTCGACAAGCGTAAGAAGAATATGTGTTCAATTATATAATTTCTGGAGAAACAATCACTTACAAATCTTCATTTGGACTTATTTAACATAGTCAACACATTAATTATCTTCCATTGATTTTATCAATTAACAACTCTTCGTGTTTTTCTTGTTGAGATTTCAACCAGTGGTTTAATTTAATAATTAGGTAATTAAGATGACTGTGAATCTAATGAAAAGTCTTGGAATTATTATTATACTTCATTTTAAGATTAGCTTCTCTACATTTTGGTCTGTTCACAAATCACCTCCAACTTTGAGTCTGTTCAGATTTTAAATTACACCTACGCTGAGAATTTGACTTATCAATTTTGTAGTTTAGTTTTGATGTATATCACAAAACTTATTTTGTTCGTTTTTCAGATATATTAAAAAAAATGTTATGCCATCTGCAATAACGTTTTCTAAATTTATATTACAATTTTCAGGTTCGAATAAATATTCAATAATTTTAGATTTTTTGTGAGTTTCATAATTAATTATTTTCTTTGATTTAAAAGAACTGAGGAGATGCAGATATTTCACTGCCTGTTGGTTATTCAGTTTGTCAGACTGAATTCTGCGTGGATTTGTAGCGATGTACTGAAAGGTGCCTGCGATGCTACAGAAGCAGAAGAAAGATGCTTCGTCCCGTACGACAAAGTGTACACGAGACCAATTTCTACTGAGACCCATTACGTGAAGCAACGATTGGGATGCTCTGCTCTCTGCCTCTCCAAGAAATGTGCTCGTTTCCTGCTGTTTCCAGGTAAAATATACGGGAAGCTTTTACAGTCATTCATTCTAGATTTTTGCTGGACAATACTGAAAGAATAATAGGAAATGATGTCAATTTGAAAAAAAAACCACTGATTGTATCCTTAAAATATAAAATAAGAATAATATTTAAGTTTCTTTCCACTTGTATTCATTATCATGGTTTTTGTTTGGTAAATATTTAAATGAAATAAAAATAATTATCTATTTCATATGTAAATATTTAAAATATATATTAAAAGTTATAGGAAAGTTTCTCTGGTGAATGGAAAACAACGAGGTTGACGTCCTAAATATTGAATTTTAGTTTTGACGTCAGCGAAAGGACCCTGAGTTTTGAAGTAGACGTTTATTAAAACCCCGTTCATGATAATAAATCAGAAAATACTGGAATATTTTCTTTTTCCAAGATATGAAATGCTTGCTGATGTTCACCTCGAATGCGATACCCGAGAATTCCCACACTTTACATCTGATGGGAAATAACGTTGCTGTGGGTAAAGCTACCTCTGCATCTAGAGTACACAGCAGTCAATTGTAAGTGAATATATGGTTTCTATTTCTTGATGGTTTATAAAAGCATTGTGATGAGCTTGGTAGAATTTGTACAATTCTTATGAGAGATGTGTTTGTTTCTTTATTCACTCAGTGCTACAGCCAACATTGTAAATGGCGAAGTGAGCACAACTTTATCTAACAAGATATACCAATCAGGAGGAGTTAGTAACATTAACGTTTGGCTACAGATCGATCTCGGAAATTATTTCCAAATAAGATCAATCAGACTCACCACCGGCTATTCCTATTCTGGTTACAATCTGATTAACATCAAGGTATGTCTATTGATAAAATTTCTTTTTCATTTCCTTTATCAGATACAAAGACTTTATATTATTTAAACTTTATCGCTGGTAATTGAGTAGTAAGATATTTAATTTAATCTATTTTCAATTTCCTATATTTCCCAATCTCTATATATTTATTTACCTATTTGAGATAATCTTTCGTTAAGGTGTTAAATTAAATGAAATCAACTATGTGGTTTCATATCCTTATAGCTTATTTATCGTATAAGAGTAACTTAGTTCTTAAATTCAATCCAAACATTGTAATTAAAAACATTGATGTTTATATTGTATGATCATTGAATTTTATAGTAATTAATGTAAATTTAAATCTTATTCTTTTTTTTTTTATTTTACCGAAATTCATTATTATGTGAGAAAAGATAATTTAATTCTTGTGATTCTTTGACTCCAGATTTATCGGTCAAATTCCACCATTTTGAACAACAACTCTCATTCTGGCGAAGAGGTTGCCTCCATCGTCGAAGATTCTCCAAGTGGTAAAGGATGGTGGTACTCATTGAGGATGAACGAAACCGAAACTTATTATTTTGTGGTTATAGAGAAGAGCATGACTACATTTGACTACTTTGTACTTGATGAAGTGGAAGTACTGGACTGAAAATCTTCTATAACTCTGGTTCTGCAATTCTTTGAATAGAGTTAGTAGCACTATTTAGTAGATATGTAGACTTGTAATCACTCAAGGAACATTTCAAGTTAAATGTTTCATTGAATTGAAGTCTAAAGTTAATTTTATAGCATTCATGTGAAAAAATAACTGTAAATTCTACGCAGAGAGAAGATATAGGGTGGACTAGATAGAAATCCCCTCTTAATCTTCGATGGCCCCACCATAACTGCTAGTCAGTTTCAATGTTATAATCTGGTTTTAGTGGTAGGAGTTACACTCAGTTATACATTCTCATAACAAGAAATTTATCATCTAAAAAGTACGATACAGCAATTCTCAACCAGAATATTATCCACCAATGGTTTGGAATAAAATATTAGTTAGTATATATTTATTTTAAATTAACAGAACCAAAGGTTAAAATTAGCAATGTAAGTAATTGTTCAGAATAGCTAAATCTATGGTGTTTTATATACATTTCTCAATTACATATCAATATGTTCACTGTATTTAAGTTTAAATTATATTATTCATGTCAATGAAGTCTATTCATTATCCTCTATTCACGAGATAGACTCTCTGAATCCACTACAGATTGAATAAAGTAAACGAATAAAACTGTGTTTTTAGAAAATGTCCAGCTTTGATAGTTTGTAAAATAAACTAGTTTGAAAATGGGTTTACTTTCTTGCGCCACCCTGTATAGTTTGATTACCAATAAGTGGTAGTGATTCTTAAACCCGTACATGGAGGGTGTCCTTATTTTGGGACAGCAATCTGGATACAGACAGGTTGCCAGTAACCGTGTACGGGTCAATAAAACTACTTCTCTTTCTGAATTATTCTTGCAATGCCTTCTTGTAGAAATGTGTGATATTGCCTTTGATACAAAAGCAGACGTTGTGCCCCTGATAAATTGTTAATTAATTACCTTGGTTATATTAATGTACAATCAGTATTGTGTCAAGGTAAAAATCTAATGCTGTGATTTACATTTGCTCTTCAATTATAATGTATTCACTATTCAGTTTCAATGAAATTAGTGGGAATATTTTAATTTATTCCGAAAAGTATAGATATGAAATTCAATAGTGATGATTCTGAAGGTTTGCTATGCAGCTTTTCTTATTTCGAAACTTTTCATTAAAATTGAACAACAGAATAGTTTTTAGTGCGTTTTTGTTAAAGGTCCCTCCAAGATATTTTTTATATTGCTTAAATCAACGAGGCTAATGTTTCTTATCATTTTACTGCAAACCCCATACAATTTTATAGCATAATTTAAATTTTATATGCTTTTATAGATTTTTATAATCCAAACTCTACAAAACCTACTTTACTTCCGTTTTTCTAACTTTCAGTCAGAAGAAAAAGAATGTACACCATTTGTTTTGATTGTCAAATAGGTATTTTGTTTAATAATTCTATTTATTATTTGGATAATATTATCATAGAAACGTTTATGTACTTTTAGAAAAAAAATAATATCTCTAAAGAAGGCCGTAGACGAATAATTGTTTGTTTAAAAATCTGAATTTGAAATCAAAACAAAGAGTGTACAATCTTCTTTCTCAGCAGCGTCAGCTTGGAGATTCGCTCGATTGTTGCTCACAGAGTATTAAAAAACTTTAAAAGCAAATAATAACATATATACTGATTACTGAACCGAATTGTATGCAGTTTGCGGAATAATGATCGTTGACATTAGTTTTATAATATTATGTAATAAACTCATT
This sequence comes from Caprella mutica, assembly GCA_947561585.1. Taxonomy (NCBI): domain Eukaryota; kingdom Metazoa; phylum Arthropoda; class Malacostraca; order Amphipoda; family Caprellidae; genus Caprella; species Caprella mutica. Next base: position 31,466 of record CANNZV010003798.1, on the reverse strand, counting down.
TTTTTTCCCGGGGCCTGGAGAGGACCTTTGATGAAATTTTCATCGTGTATACATCTAATTTCTTGTTACTTTTATTCGCTTTAGTTACCGTTTGGTAACTAAACCGAGTCGTGATTTTGTAACTAAAGCGGGGGATGCCTGTACAGGCACCCTAGTACTGTGGTTCGCAGAGTTCCCTATCGTACCTATTATCAGAGACCCATTGCACCCCATCCATATTCACCCTTGCTTGTGTAAGACCCCTGTGCTTATTAGTGGAAGATAAAGCATCTACCTTCAAGTTTAACCTCCAAGTTGTTAGTTAATTTATTTGACTTCTCCATCGATAAATCAATGATAAATTTCTTTTTAGTAATAGACAAATATTAATTTACGATTTTTTCATTGAGCCTTTATTTGATTGATTGATCGTTGGAATCTAATAAAGTACTTATTATAATCACCAAATTTACTTTGCGTTTCTTATATTGTTGTTCTTTTTGTACGATGAATTGAACAATCGATTATTTATTTGACGAGTAACATACACTTGTCAATCGATTAAATTGTAACGTATTCGAATAAATTGATCTTCGGATAGATAGTAACTAATGTGGCGCTCGGCATTAATAATTGATCAAACTACCAAGTAAAAGAAAAGAAAATACCCTCGAAAATGTTGGGATAATTCGAATAAAATGAATAATTTTAATGAAAGTCTTTAGTACTGTTGATTCTATTATGTTAGCGTTTTACTGGAACCACTGTACAATAAACGGTTAATGAAAATGGTTGTTATCTTCACTTTCAATTATATGTATTTTAACTATCTGCTTACATAATAAATATGATATTTGCAGGCTATTCTCATCCACCACATCAACTATAAAGTTACAAGACATTGATTCGATACCTAATTAACAGTGCTAGTCTGTGAAAAATTGACGAGTCAGAATGACTCATCGCTTGAGTCAAGCTGGCAAAACTCAAATATTGGAGTCTCTTTCTTGATTGACTCTACCTGAGTCAATGTCTGACTGTGAATTAGGAATCAATATGACTCTTGTTTTTGAGTAGAACATATTAGGTCAAATTGACACACATTTTGAACCGGTTTTAAGACAAAGTGAAAACTAAAATTGTGAGTCAATTTGACTCGTATTTTTCATTTCAGTGCTGTGTGTGACAAAGTACAGATTGCTCTGTGTACCATATATCCAAGATTAAAAATAATAATATTATGCCTACATTTTAGAAATTAGCACATATACTCATGGTAATCTGAAAAATGTAATTTACTTATGTACACATAGTGGCACTATGCTTTATTTATATTAATACATTTTTTACAAAGACATCCTTTTTCCATTAAAAACAAAAATGGAAATATAAAAAAACACAAATGGGGAACAATTAATATTATTAATTAGATTTTAATCCATTTTTCAATAAAAAAAATTTCAATGATCAAGAATCCATCTTAGTTGATTTAAAATTCAATATTAAAATTCATTCGATTTACCAAATAATTAGAAATTAGAATTCTCGATCAAATATCACCTATAATACGGAAATGACAATATAATACATGGTTACTCGCATTACTCAAAAAATGTATGACAAAATTGCTTAACATTTGGTGAGATGATTCGTCAATATCCATGAACCAACTGGTAGAATTTTGGAGGCCATCAAGTCAAAGGTCAAGGTCAAGATCATCTATAACTTTAAAAAATATTCAACCAAATTGCATCAAATATGATGAGACGATTGGTCAATGTCTATTTACAATCTGGTAAAATTTTAGAGGCGATCCGGTCAAAGGTCAAGGTCAAAGTAATTTATAATTCATTAAAAATTGCAATCGCTTTATTTCTAAATATGCTTGTAGTGATTAGCAATATTTTCTTCAATACATATGAAATTTTAAATAAAATAGTGAAAAATTAACACGTATTTAACAACAATCTATTTTTATATTCATCTTCATTTTGCTTCGTAGTAGTAGAATCTATATATCTTTATAGTACCTCTGTATGGATATATGCTATTTGTACTAGATGGAATTACAGTACAACACTCCTTTAAATGAAGTCCTGTTTTGAGATCAATCTTGATTTGAAAAGTTCAGAGTAATAAAGTGCTCAGTACATAATTATAAATTTTCTTTACATAGAACATATTTTGTGTAGTTTTTATGCATCTCTTGATTATTATAGCTCTCTATAGAGTAACCTACTTGTAGTTCACTATAAAAGAGTTATATGGAATAGTATCATTCAATACTACACTAAATCTTTTCATCTTTTATGGAGAATAATTTTCAGAAAATATAAGTTTTGCTATTCTTAAGATTGAGACAATCAAAGATGTCCTAAGACTCCAAATGGTTATTAGAGTCAAGAGATTTCATATCTCAAGTTCAGAATTCAACAGCTGAAGTTCATTAGGTAAGGAAATATCGAAAGATGAAATACTATTTATTCGTGTTAAATTCAATCAGTTACTGATACATATTTTTTAAATTATATTAGGAAAAAATTGATATCTTATCAAAAATTTTATTGGAAATCAACGTTGAAGTTATATTTAGGTTCCGAGCATCCGAATGGAAAGAAGTATATTATTAAAATCATTGTCTAGAAAGAGGAAACAATTTAGACATGAAGAGAATCTTTTAGAAGAATTTCATAAGAAATATTCACCCTACTCAAAACTCATTCTCCTGACGATGAATAGACATCTTTCTATTCGAAAGCTTGAAGCTTAAGAACATTCATATATTAATAAAACACAAGAAAATAAGAAAATTTCGTTTGTATAAATCTTTTCAATCAATAAACTGTATGCATGTGACAGTAGTTAAATTGTTTTCTTTGTCAGCACATTGATTTTCAAGTGAGTTTTTGAGAATAAATTATTTGACATGTACATTGAACAATGCATTTCATTAAGTTCGTAGTTCATGTAATTCAATTTTTAGTATATATCAAAAAAGGAGAAGATTCTGACATCCAGTTTTTGTTGTTGTTATGATGTACCAATAGAACGTAAAACATTCAGCAGAATATTATCTATCACAGTAATTTATTTTATAATATGGGAGACATCAATTATTTATTGATATTAACATCAATTACATTAACTTCTAGAAATTGTGACTTTATAAGACATCAAGTTTCAGAATTAAAATATAGATTTATATTACAATACATATACGTAAGTATGTTGAAGGAAACGTTAAAAAGATGTTTAAATTCCTTTTATATAAATTGAGATACTTATCTATATATAAATCTATACAACAATACCAAACGAATGTTATTTTAGCTTGTGATAATGACATCAAGTTACTGTTAATATTTTTAGAAAACGCATATAAATGAATTCTTTTTCTTGCTTTCACCCCAAATAAAATAGTTACGGCCAATAAATCAATTTGGTACTCTGTGCTCAGTCAGCACTTTTCTAAGAGCACAGCATTCAGGAGAAAAAGATGTTGTTGTTGAACTATTGATCTTTACTTATATTTATACAATAATGTTCGGAAACCGTTATTTTAAAGAATAAACTTTGTTTTTCTTTAATTTAGATTTTCGTTCCTATATGCTAATGGTACAGCAAAACCTCGTAGTAGACCAGAGTTACGTTCCAAGTTTTTTTGGTCTAGTAAGAAACTCACCTTATCAGTTTCCTACTAGACCAAAATCGTTTTCTCTTAAAGTAAAGCGGTGACTTTAATATTTCGATAGCTCTATTTGTGTATGATAACTTTAATGCCAAATTAATGATGACTAACATACCAACTTTGAAAAGAAACACATTCAGAAACAGTATGATTTTTTTATTCAATTATAATGAATATAATATTTTTTATATAGTCTTCACTAAATTTAGTTTTCTGTAACTTTCCAAATCAATTTTTTTCTAGCACATACTCTACCATTGAATCTGAAACCGATTCTGCCATAATTATGTTCTATGCTAAAAACAGCATAAATAATTATAATATAAATTAGAGATTCATCTTTAAAACAACATTGTAATTATTACTACTGATAATATTTACACTAGAATTACCGACAGGTTACAAAAATTATGTTTTGTCTAGAACGAGGTTTTTTCCAGTACAGTTTCAAAATTTTCTTGGTCTAATAGGAGGTTTGTCTACTAGGAGGCTGGTCTACTACGAGGTTTTGCTGTATGATAAAAGAACTAAAAATAAGAAAGAATGAATAAATAACTAAAAAGAATTGACTAAAAAACACAGAAATAATGTATGGATAGCTAAAGAAATTGAGTCAGCAGAACAGAAAGAAATACTTAATAAATAAATATAAAATTAGACAGAAGACAGAAATGATGAATAAATAAGTTAAAAGTTTGATAGAAACTCTGCAGAAATCCGTAACTTCGTATACAGAAAAAATTATTTATTTTCATAATGTAAGAAAGAAGAGGATGAACTGACGCAATCACTCACTCGTGAAATTAAATTTCTGAGCGATGGAGTTTTCTATGAGAGCTTATAATGATTATATAAACTTCAAAAAAATGAAAGAACAATAGCCCAAAACAGACACAACTGCATAATATATGATCTCAAATAAAAAAAAATAAATTTATTCTTTCAGTTTTATTTGAAGATTTTGTCCCTATTAATTTTTACATTCACATTTTCTCTGCTAGCAAGTTCAGTTTTTTGATGTTTTAACATTGCAACTCATTTAAAATGTCATCATTGCCTGAATTAACTCTAAAAAAGTCATGTTTACAAACATTCTATGATAAGAAGGTGATTAAAATAGACTGAAACGGGATGAGGTGGACATTTTCCTGCCCAGGGAACACGCTTTACTCAGACACTCTTAGTACTCGGAAAGTGGATGTTAACATAGGTCAAGGTCTAATTTGACCTTCAATAATTTGACCTTTATTTGACCAAAATGACCTTTAATAATTTGAGCTTTAATCATTTATCATGTACAGATCATAACAAATTTAACACAAAATACTGTGAGCTTAAATGAGTGTCAAGTTCTGCTTTCGGGTAAATTTTAGGTGTAAATGTTTAAAATTATAAAGAAATCAATTATAGAGAAATATTCATGTAATTTGTTTCAGTGAAATTATTTCTTATTTTAATTCACATAATGTTGAATTTCTATTTAAATTAATAACATAATAACCTTTGCATCTTTTAAATAGTTTTGAAAATAATACACAATTTACGAAATATTAAATTTGAATTATTTTAATAAAATATTAATGTTAAATATGGATAGTAACAAAGATTGAAAATAAAAAGATACAGTAAATAAAACATGTTCATTGTTCAATAACTGTGATATATGTATACGATGTAAATCATGAGAAGTTACAGGGTTAGTTCCGAGTTATTGGACAGTTTCACATTTTCGATCATATAAAAAGAGTATATAAAAATTGTTATTTGATTTCCATTGTATACTTTCAGTTCAGAGACCGAAAAGATAGAACGGTCCGGTAACTCGGAATTTTTCCAATGTTGCGAGTTAACATCAATTCTGATTTGCTATTATTTTCATTATTATTAATCATAAGTAGTGCACACATAAGCATTCAAACACAGTAATAGTTTAAATTATGGTATATAATATCCATCAGCATTAAAGGAATTATATGTATCACAGTATCAATACATTAGAAATGAAGTGTTTTTGTGAATAATGGATACATGCATTTTACAGAGATTTTGGTATATGCATGGTATTCAAATTATATTGATAAATAGTATTAATGTCAGCAAAAGATGAGCATTTATTATAGTTGGTGCTGTAATATAAAGGAAAATTTTCCATCACTTGAACGTCAGAAAAAGTATTATTAGGGGCAATTATATTAAACGGGTGTCCCTTGCATTTCAGGAAACAATTAATTTACATTATAATTGCTAGTCAATTTTAATGTTTTGATTTGAAGGCAAAAAGAGTTCTATTCTAGATATTTCGCACTCTTAATTGTATTATTTAAGATTATCATAATATTGTGCAGTCTTTCCATTGAAAATACATTGTAAAATTCAATATTTTTCTGGTTCAGAACTCTTCAGTGCACTGATATGGAAAACAGAGTTCATCAAAAGAAAATATATGGCAATGAAATAATAAAATTATATTATTGGAAAAAACAACTTAATTAATCCTAAAATGTTCAACAAGTCAGTGATGTACGTTTTCCATGACGTATTGACATATATCGTATAAAGATTAAAGAAACTAATGCACCAGATTTTGTTTCATTTAGTTTAATATCCTGACGGAGCTCAGACAAGGCCATCTATAATGTAACAAGGCCTTACCCTTGCTTTGAACAGCTGATCGCTGAAATCATATAACAAAGCGTAACGTTTCCATTAATTTAGATTGGAATAAATAGAAAGAAACTGGTTAAGTTCTCTTTTATTGATCAATTTATATATTACAAGTGGAATTATGATTTAAATTCTTTACAGTGTATTCTTTAGAATCTCTGCTATATACTGTAATATTTTTTTTACCCTAAATTTCTATTTTTAACAGTGGCAATTTTGAATTACCGAAGTTTTATTCACTACTTATATAGTATAATCAAATTGTCAGCAGTGTTTTACACATTAATAATATGTCTATAGATTATCATTAATTACACTTACTACAGCTGAGCTATACCTAACTAAACACATGATTCAAACAAAGAATAATTTGAAATAGGGCCCACTCCATTTGTGACTTATTAAACTGTGTTACCATATTTAGAGAGGCCAAACTGCTGGAACCAGTAAAGTGTTCCACAAGAAATCCTCTATTCTGTATTCTGTTCTCACTAAAATACTTGAAAATTCAAGTAATTACCGTTTTTAATTCTATTCTTTCGAATGAACAGGTATCATAACTAAATATCAACGTGAAAAGTAGGTAAACCCTAAATTCTTCAACCAATAGCTATAGGATGCGACATTAAAACCATGTCATAAATATTCACTAATTTTAGGCAAACTACATTGAATTGTAGAAATTTTACTTTTTAAATATATTATTTATCGAAAGGAAATATTCCAGTCGATAACAGAGATTCTTATTTATTCCTATCTAAATTAATGAGATCGTAGCGCTCTGTTATGATTTCGGCGATCAGCTGTTCAAACTATAAACGCCAGAATAGTACGGCCTGATCAACTATAGATGACCATGGGTCAGGATCCCGGGTGAAACATGTGCGTTGTATGTCGCTTACCAAAGTTTGAACCAAGCTCTTGGATGAAGAAAACCTACTCTGTGAATTGCAATAACTTTCGTATCCATCCCATTTGACAACTCCACCAAATTTAATTCAAATTACTTTTCAATATGTATTTTTGTCCATAGAATCCGAAAATCGAAATAGTTTTTTGTAGAAACCAATAGTTTTTGAGATAGGAGGGTTTAAAGTTATTTATTTCCTATGTATTACTGAAGGATAGGGAACTTTGAAAAAATTCGTGTTCTCACGCTTTTTGGCCAAATTTGGTCCATGATAGCCTTAATGTAGTTTGTTGTATCCGCTAGTTTGTTGTACTGAACACTTCAGGATTGTTTAAAGACCTGGCAGGGGGGTATGTGGGCCCCAAACCCCAACAATAAATCGATATTGTTTAAATAATTTAAATGAGAACACGAGTTTTTTCAAAGTTATCAATCCTTCAGTAATTCATATGAAATAAATAACTATAAACCCTCATCTCATTAAGATTAGTTTCTACAAAAAATAGTTTTGATTTTCGGATTTTAAGGGCAAAAATACATATAAAAAAAATTTCAATTAAATCTGGTGGGGGTCGTCAAATGGGAAATATCCTAATTTTCTATGAAATATAACGGGAAATGACACCATCATCGGTGGTGCTTTCGAGCAACTCTCCTTCGAGCAACTCTCTTTCGAGCAACTCTCCTTCGAGCAACTCTCTTTCGAGCAACTCTCTTTCGAGCAACTCTCTTTCGAGCAACTCTCTTTCGAGCAACTCCCTTTCGAGCAACTCCCTTTCGAGCAACTCTCCTTCGAGCAACTCTCCTTCGAGCAACTCTCCTTCGAGCAACTCTCTTTCGAGCAACTCTCCTTCGAGCAACTCTCCTTCGAGCAACTCTCCTTCGAGCAACTCTCTTTCGAGCAACTCTCCTTCGAGCAACTCTCTTTCGAGCAACTCTCTTTCGAGCAACTCTCTTTCGAGCAACTCTCTTTCGAGCAACTCTCTTTCGAGCAACTCTCTTTCGAGCAACTCTCTTTCGAGCAACTCTCTTTCGAGCAACTCTCTTTCGAGCAACTCTCTTTCGAGCAACTCTCTTTCGAGCAACTCTCTTTCGAGCAACTCTCTTTCGAGCAACTCTCCTTCGAGCAACTCTCCTTCGAGCAACTCTCCTTCGAGCAACTCTCCTTCGAGCAACTCTCCTTCGAGCAACTCTCCTTCGAGCAACTCTCCTTCGAGCAACTCTCTTTCGAGCAACTCTCTTTCGAGCAACTCTCCTTCGAGCAACTCTCCTTCGAGCAACTCTCCTTCGAGCAACTCTCCTTCGAGCAACTCTCCTTCGAGCAACTCTCCTTCGAGCAACTCTCCTTCGAGCAACTCTCTTTCGAGCAACTCTCTTTCGAGCAACTCTCTTTCGAGCAACTCTCTTTCGAGCAACTCTATTTCGAACAACTCTATTTCGAGCAACTCTCTTTCGAGCAACTCTCTTTCGAGCAACTCTCTTTCGAGCAACTCTATTTCGAGCAATTCTATTTCGAGCAACTCTATTTCGAGCAACTCTATTTCGAGCAACTCTCTTTCGAGCAACTCTCTTTCGAGCAACTCTCTTTCGAGCAACTCTCTTTCGAGCAACTCTCTTTCGAGCAACTCTCTTTCGAGCAACTCTATTTCGAGCAACTCTATTTCGAGCAACTCTATTTCGAGCAACTCTATTTCGAGCAACTCTCTTTCGAGGAACTCTATTTCGAGCAACTCTATTTCGAGCAACTCTATTTCGAGCAACTCTATTTCGAGCAACTCTATTTCGAGCAACTCTATTTCGAGCAACTCTATTTCGAGCAACTCTATTTCGAGCAACTCTATTTCGAGCAACTCTATTTCGAGCAACTCTATTTCGAGCAACTCTCTTTCGAGCAACTCTCTTTCGAGCAACTCTATTTCGAGCAACTCTCTTTCGAGCAACTCTCTTTCGAGCAACTCTCTTTCGAACAACTCTCTTTCGAGCAACTCTCTTTCGAGCAACTCTCTTTCGAGCAACTCTCTTTCGAGCAACTCCCTTTCGAGCAACTCCCTTTCGAGCAACTCTATTTCGAGCAACTCTATTTTGAGCAACTCCCTTTCGAGCAACTCCCTTTCGAGCAACTCCCTTTCGAGCAACTCTCCTTCGAGCAACTCTATTTCGAGGAACTCTATTTCGAGCAACTCTATTTCGAGGAACTCTCTTTCGAGCAACTCTATTTCGAGCAACTCTCTTTCGAGCAATTCTCTTTCGAGCAACTCTATTTCGAGCAACTCTATTTCGAGGAACTCTATTTCGAGCAACTCTATTTCGAGCAACTCTATTTCGAGCAACTCTATTTCGAGCAACTTTATTTCGAGCAACTCTATTTCGAGCAACTTTATTTCGAGCAACTTTATTTCGAGCAACTCTATTTCGAGCAACTCTATTTCGAGCAACTCTATTTCGAGCAACTCTATTTCGAGCAACTCTATTTCGAGCAACTCTATTTCGAGCAACTCTATTTCGAGCAACTCTCTTTCGAGCAACTCTCTTTCGAGCAACTCTCTTTCGAGCAACTCTCTTTCGAGCAACTCTCTTTCGAGCAACTCTCTTTCGAGCAACTCTCTTTCGAGCAACTCTATTTCGAGCAACTCTATTTCGAGCAACTCTATTTCGAGCAACTCCCTTTCGAGCAACTCCCTTTCGAGCAACTCCCTTTCGAGCAACTCCCTTTCGAGCAACTCCCTTTCGAGCAACTCTATTTCGAGCAACTCTATTTCGAGCAACTCTATTTCGAGCAACTCTATTTCGAGCAACTCTATTTCGAGCAACTCCCTTTCGAGCAACTCCCTTTCGAGCAACTCCCTTTCGAGCAACTCCCTTTCGAGCAACTCTATTTCGAGCAACTCTATTTCGAGCAACTCTATTTCGAGCAACTCTCTTTCGAGCATTATTGTTCTTTCGAGCAACTCTCTTTCGAGTAACTCTCTTTCGAGCAACTCTCTATTGTTCTTTCGAGCAACTCCCTTTCGAGCAACTCTATTTCGAGCAACTCTATTTCGAGAAACTCTCCTTCGAGTAACTCTCTTTCGAGCATTATTGTTCTTTCGAGCAATTTACCGGCTACCAAATAAATCTTAGTTTAATAGATACCTAGGTACAAAATCTTATATATAACAAATTTACACTATATCTTATATACTTTTCATAACAGCAACTCTCACTAGGTACCTGAGTGACTAGTAGGCTATTGTGTAGTGCGTATGAGTGAATTGAAGAAAATGGTAACCATGTATGTGATTGATTCAATTTCAATTTCTTATACAAAAGTATTACAGTTTCATAATATGCTAATATTATCTCATAGAATAGCTTTTTTTCTTTCTATTATCGAAAAAATTAACAATATTGTTAACCATATATACGTATAGCATTCGAATAATTACTCAGTTTGTTCAATTTTAATAATGCATTACACACATTTCAGGATCCACGTGACGTCACACATTTTCTAGGGTGTTTAGGGTGGGTTGAGCAATCTGCGCGCAAGCATACCTGTAATTATTATATCGTGGGTGCTTCATTTTAAGGTGGGACAAAAATAGTCTCACCTTGCAGCTTGAGATCATAAAATAAATTTTTAAAGCGGGTTTTGTAGTATCCCACCATGTAACAAAATTAACTAACTACATTACTTGGTGTCCCAACTCAATGCTACTAGTTAATTAATGAAAGGAACGCAGTTTGCTTAGTCACCTTAGGACGTAGGTTAATAAGCAAATTGAAAACATTCCTTATTTACTCTATACTGTACTGTGACCAATATTCTTTAATTTTACTAAATAGAGTCTCTAGATATTAAATTTGCACTGAAATAGATATACTTTTGACAATAACACAACATTGTTAGGAAGGGCGGGGCTTTAACAAAGGCTAGCAATTAGGTAAACTAATTCACATACACAAGAATATTAACAGTAAACACGAGGATTCAAAACATGAACTTCTAACTCTATTGGTAATCTACCTTCTATATAGATTAGAAGATGAAGAAGACTAGCCACATCACCTTGTCAGGCACAATCAAAATAGCTAGGTTCATGAACTTTGAATTTTTAATTAATTTCTCTGTAACGAGTATATGGACTCATGGAGTTTGTTTTAAATTACTTCATTGTTGGAAATGTGGTGGTACTCGCTAAACATTTTTTAGTTATTCAGAAACTTCACGTGAAGTGTTGACAAAAATACGTTTTCGTTTTTAGTTACAAAATACTCATATTGTGATTGACGGCAGACACCTCTTGAATTAGACTCAGTTAAATTACCAAACGGTAACTAAACCGAGGACAATTCACTCCTTGATTTCACATCACATTTTCTATAAAATTTAATGAAAGAAAATTTGTTTTATTTTAGAGTACCACATAAGCCAATTTATAAACACTTAGTGTAGCTGATGTTGCTAATGACCACTCGTAGAGCTGTCAGATGTCCGTCACCTTTTACCTAAAAGAAAATACATAATAGTAGGATAGGTAAGGATAGTGACACAGTAACCAGACTCATCAATTTCATTTTTGACGCTGTCGCGAGTGGTTGTCTTATTGTCGTCTGCTCTGCCTTACATCTCAAATCATCCGCATTTCAGATAAGTGTACCTTTATAAATTTCGTTCTATTCCTTTTAGGTAAATGTTTTCTATCTTTGTATCCAAATAAATATTAATTGTTAAATTTTACATAGTGGATAAAAATTTAATAAAGTCTTTATCTGAAGCCGGGAAACCTGTCAATTTAACTGTAATGAATATGTACATGAAGGCCATTCTAGCCGAATCGAAGATGCATAAGGCATCAACTTCTGGGACTCAGAATAAAAGAATTCCTGTTAGTCCTTTCGTTTCACCTATGAATCTCAATTCTGAGTCCCTTGCGCTCTTAGTATACCAAGAAGTTGTTCGGAACCCTAATCAAAGTGCATTTAGTGGTTCCGATATTCAGCCTAATTCAGGAGATATGCATGAAGCTCCCTCTCTTCATAGAGGAGATCCTACTTCTGATTCTGATTCTTCTAATGATCAATTGGCATTAGACTCTGACTCTGAAACTGGTGATGGATTCCTAATTAACTTGTTGAGAGATGAAGGTCAGAAGGCTAGCTCTCTACAGGAACTGGTAAAGTGTTCATAGAGATCTCTTATTCTGTTCACAAAAAATAATGTATACATTATTTATTATGCTAGATATACATAATCTATATCTAGCATAACTAACAATTAATGAACAATGTTTCAGTGTTTGTGACTTTTAAGAAATTTTAAATTAGTGAATCGGTTAAAAGTTTTAAAAATAGCTTGAACTTCAATAAGTAAAGGTGCGTAATTTTTAGATACTTAGATTTCTATAATTATTTTGTTACATTGAACAAACAGCAATTTTATGATCTGCGAAATATTTTTGGTAGTAGGGTACTACCCAGTTAAAATTCGGTGCAGTATAGCGGACGTTTTACTGTAGTTTATGGCAGTCTCAGCATTTCTAAGCAGCGCTCAGCAGATAATCTCTGCTTTCTACAAATGCTTACCGCGACCTACGGAGGCCACGGCAGTATAAGGACGAGATAATCTGTGGAGGTTTGACGCGTTATTATCTGCCGAAAACTCTGGAGAACAGAGCATAGAAAATCTTCAGAGTTTATAGTCGATAATATTGGCTAAAATCTCCAGAGATTGAAGCACCACATATTGCTCATGAATCATAATCCAACAAATTAATTTGAACAAAAATACAACTTCTTTATCGATAGTGTAGCTAATAATAGGTAATAATAGCTATAGTTAATTAATTGGTGGATAGCCCTAATATAAAATAAACATTAATCACTATTGTTCTTGGTACTCAGCTATGGTTTGGCTCATTCAGTTTTATATTAAATCTATTGTTACCTAATATTTATTTAACCACGGATATCATTGAGTAATTTGTATGCGTTTTTATATTTCTCATTTGTCAGAGTGAACCACTAAATTTTTTTAAAGTAACACTTATAGAAGATCAAAGCAATAGTGAAGTCTGACAATGTTGATATCAGGCTTTATCAGAATACAGTTTTTCTGTATCTTCTCACTGAATGAACTGACACAGCTCTCATCAGACTCACACATCGATCATGTAGGTTCTAATAGTACTTCCATGCGTACATATGACTGAGAATCGTAGTTACAGGAGACATTCTTAAATAATTTACATGAATATCAAAGTGCTGATGCTTGATTATAGATAAAATGATTTATAAAGATAAATTATAAGCATACTAAACTACCATTGCATATAATGTTTTCAATTTATAAGATATTAGGTAATTATTTACCCTGATGTAGGTTATTATTTGTCGAATTAAACTTTTGGCATGTGAGAATATATAAAATATATCATATATGGAATATATAATGACATTCTTATAAACAAGCTGACATTGGCCTTAGTTTAATAAGTTTACTCCAATATGTATATATTGTATATAATGCATACAATATACTGCATATATATAGTTAGTACAGAAAATTAATTTGGTTCATCTAACAACGATTCAATATTATAAGTGAAATAATTGCAATAACTAACCAGTTAAAATTATATACTAATATTATTATAACATTAATCATGTATTTGTTCTTCATCCGCGCCATTTAAATAGGTATATTGGAATACAAGAATATCAAATAACACGAAATCATTATTGAAAAAATCGGCCATTCTTAATAATTATTTAAAGATAAAATCATTTTCATGCTGAAAATATTAAAATCAGGGTTGCAAAACGAAATATATAGAACAATTATTTTGTACGTTCTAAAGAAAAATATCGGATTTTTTTATTGAGAACCATTGAACCTGCCGTTTATTGAATAGTTTCTAGTTTAAAATAAGGTTCTGTGGTGATTTAATGTTCCAAGTTATTAATTTATTGGTGGAAGTGGAATTGTGTATCTATCATGTGTATAGTATTTAAGAGTTCAGTGGTTATTGTATCCTATTGAAAAAAAAATAGCTATGCTAGGCTATATATTATATAATATAGCCTATAGCTAATTTGTACTTTTTTGGGTTTGTAAATTCAGTACCTACGGTCCTACCTAACTAGGTGCCTACTAGGCTACTCATGACACCAGTTATCTATCTGACAATAAATGATTTTTCACCTAGCTATGTATAATGTACTAGCACATAGGTATCAGGAAATGCACTGTAACATGTACTCCAAGTAGCCTATGTCGAAGTTACTCCCACTGTGACATATCTATGTACTAGCTACCCACAGCCAACAGGCGACTCAAGCTATTAGTTATAGAGTACTACCGATGTCAGTTAAGCAAATTAGTTGGCTTCTATTTTAAATGGTCCACTCGTCCACACATTCTGATAGCTATATACTTAAGCCATGTTTCAAAGTGTGCACTGTGAACAAAGTGCTAGTATAGCCTATATTGATACGTATCTAAAATATGAGCGGCGCACCAGATAACGGCGCACCCACCATACGTTCTATTAGATAGATCATAGGTAGATTGAAAGATGATTTATGATAGGTATATACCTATATGTAGAAATGTAGTGAATTTGATATTTGTTATTTCAAATTTATGACTGATGGCCAGTCTGTATTTAGTGGTAAATTTTTTTCCCTTTCAAAATAATATTCTGGCAAAGTCGTTGGACTTTCAACTACCTATTTATTCATGTTACCATTAATTTTTGGTGGATAAATTGGGAAAATGTTGGTGGATCAGTCAAATTACTGGAAATTAATGGTGGATTTTTTCAGCTTTTTGAAAAAGTCAGAGGAATTTTTTGCACCAAATACAGACTGGACTGATGGTACCTGAATGATGTGAATCCACAACCAGTCTGTATTTGGTTTACAAAACTCCAATTACTTTTCCAAAAAGCTGAAAGAAAAATCAGAAAAATACATACCTACCTACCTATTTCATGATAGATACTAAGATAGCTATTCGAATGAGCCACCAACATTTTTTTTAATTTACCTAGCCACCAAAAATAAAAAAAATAATGATAAGTTGGTAACATTATAGTTATACTAACATAGGAATACCTAAATAGCTAAAATTCACAGACTTTACTAGTACAATATTATTTTCGAAGGGGAAAAATTCCACTGACAAGTGGATGGAATTTACCATGAAATACAGTCTGGGCATTATACCAGTCTGTATTTGGGGCACAAAATTCCACTTGACTTTTTAAAAGTTGAAAAAATCCACTAGACTATAAATTTCTATTAATTTGGCTGATCCAGCAACTTTTTTCTAACTTATCCACCAAAAATTAATGGTAACATAGGATTATTGGAATAAATGGCTATAAAAATCCAACGACTTTGCCAGAATATTATTTTCAAAGGGCAAAAAATTCCACCGACATGTCGGTGAAAATTACCACAAAATACAGACTGGGACATTAATTGAGTCAGAGAGATAGATATTCGCAGTCGCTAGAGTCTTGGCTGACTACTAGGTATATTGAATTTTCTTCAATAGTTTTGAATTCATTTCCTACCAGAATGCAGGAACTGATAAAGTGTTCTCCAAGATATCCTACATTTTGACTTATGTTCATGTTCTCAGTAAAATACATGTAAATATAGGAGGAAATTATTGATTGTTTGCACAGAAAATGTTATATATTCTGCAGACTGGCTAGTACCTATACAAGCTATATCTATTTACCAGAATTTTACTTCGATTATTAAAAGAGATCTCTGTATTATTGTATACAAAATATGCCAGTTAACCTGTTGATGCCAATTAATTGACCCTCAGCCTTACATAATAAGTTACATTTGTAAAGGTCAAAACTCAGATATGTCTAATTGGCTTAATGCCAGTCTACAGAATATGGGACATTTTTAACATTTTCTGTAATAACAGTCTGAACAGTCCTTAGTTTTCTCCTATATTTGCATTAATTTGACTGAGAACAGAAGCCAAAACAGAAGATTTTTTGGAGAACAGTTTACCAGTTCTATGTTCCCATGTTAATTTGGCCTAAAATTTTAAGAAATGAACCAAAATTGACATGTCTCAGAGTCTTTAAATTTTGGCTTGAAATTGGCTAACAATCTGCCAGTCTCTTGAACATGGCATGATGATTATTCAGATTATATAAGATGCATCTTTACAGTTTCAATATACTAAGGTACCTATTCTCATGTAAATTTTGGCACTAGCTATATTTAGAGAGTCAACATAGTTTTAAAATTTAGATAAATGGTGCAGTAAAATTAGGTTACTTTCACTAGAAACCTTTTTTTGACTGACTGAGGTCGCTTTTCTTTGACTGACTGAGGTCGCTTTTCTTTGACTGACTGAGGTCGCTTTTCTTTGACTGACTGAGGTCGCTTTTCTTTGACTGACTGAGGTCGCTTTTCTTTGACTGACTGAGGTCGCTTTTCTTTGACTGACTGAGGTCGCTTTTCTTTGACTGACTGAGGTCGCTTTTCTTTGACTGACTGAGGTCGCTTTTCTTTGACTGACTGAGGTCGCTTTTCTTTGACTGACTGAGGTCGCTTTTCTTTGACTGACTGAGGTCGCTTTTCTTTGACTGACTGAGGTCGCTTTTCTTTGACTGACTGAGGTCGCTTTTCTTTGACTGACTGAGGTCGCTTTTCTGTGACTGACTGAGGTCGCTTTTCTGTGACTGACTGAGGTCGCTTTTCTGTGACTGACGGAGGTCGCTTTTCTGTGACGGAGGTCGCTTTTCTGTGACGGAGGTCGCTTTTCTGTGACGGAGGTCGCTTTTCTGTGACGGAGGTCGCTTTTCTGTGACGGAGGTCGCTTTTCTGTGACTGAGGTCGCTTTTCTGTGACGGAGGTCGCTTTTCTGTGACGGAGGTCGCTTTTCTGTGACGGAGGTCGCTCTTCTGTGACGGAGGTCGCTCTTCTGTGACGGAGGTCGCTCTTCTGTGACGGAGGTCGCTCTTCTGTGACGGAGGTCGCTCTTCTGTGACGGAGGTCGCTCTTCTGTGACGGAGGTCGCTCTTCTGTGACGGAGGTCGCTCTTCTGTGACGGAGGTCGCTCTTCTGTGATGGAGGTCGCTCTTCTGTGATGGAGGTCGCTCTTCTGTGATGGAGGTCGCTCTTCTGTGATGGAGGTCGCTCTTCTGTGATGGAGGTCGCTCTTCTGTGATGGAGGTCGCTCTTCTGTGATGGAGGTCGCTCTTCTGTGATGGAGGTCGCTCTTCTGTGACGGAGGTCGCTCTTCTGTGACGGAGGTCGCTCTTCTGTGACGGAGGTCGCTCTTCTGTGACGGAGGTCGCTCTTCTGTGACGGAGGTCGCTCTTCTGTGACGGAGGTCGCTCTTCTGTGACGGAGGTCGCTTTTCTGTGACGGAGGTCGCTTTTCTGTGACGGAGGTCGCTTTTCTGTGACGGAGGTCGCTTTTCTGTGACGGAGGTCGCTTTTCTGTGACGGAGGTCGCTTTTCTGTGACGGAGGTCGCTTTTCTGTGACGGAGGTCGCTTTTCTGTGACGGAGGTCGCTTTTCTGTGACGGAGGTCGCTTTTCTGTGACGGAGGTCGCTTTTCTGTGACGGAGGTCGCTTTTCTGTGACGGAGGTCGCTTTTCTGTGACGGAGGTCGCTTTTCTGTGACGGAGGTCGCTTTTCTGTGACGGAGGTCGCTTTTCTGTGACGGAGGTCGCTTTTCTGTGACGGAGGTCGCTTTTCTGTGACGGAGGTCGCTTTTCTGTGACGGAGGTCGCTTTTCTGTGACGGAGGTCGCTTTTCTGTGACGGAGGTCGCTTTTCTGTGACGGAGGTCGCTTTTCTGTGACGGAGGTCGCTCATCTGTGACGGAGGTCGCTCATCTGTGACGGAGGTCGCTCATCTGTGACGGAGGTCGCTTTTCTGTGACGGAGGTCGCTTTTCTGTGACGGAGGTCGCTCATCTGTGACGGAGGTCGCTCATCTGTGACGGAGGTCGCTCATCTGTGACGGAGGTCGCTCATCTGTGACGGAGGTCGCTCATCTGTGACGGAGGTCGCTCATCTGTGACGGAGGTCGCTCATCTGTGACGGAGGTCGCTCATCTGTGACGGAGGTCGCTCATCTGTGACGGAGGTCGCTCATCTGTGACGGAGGTCGCTTTTCTGTGACGGAGGTCGCTTTTCTGTGACGGAGGTCGCTTATCTGTGACGGAGGTCGCTTATCTGTGACGGAGGTCGCTTATCTGTGACGGAGGTCGCTTATCTGTGACGGAGGTCGCTTTTCTTTGTTGGAGGTCACTTTTCTTCCATGTTACAAACCAGTCTGCAAAACATGCACAATCAGTCTTCAAATATTCAATTTTTGGAGCAATTCTTTCCAAAAGATTTTTAAATTTCTCTCTAAAATGGCCAGAAATCTCAAAACACTCTCCAATAATTACATGTAAACATAGGAATTGATTAAGAAATTGTCGCCAGATAATTCAGGACACTAATTTCAAGGCCATAAAAGTCACCGGATAAATTTCACAACTCCATGCATCTTTTGTAGACTGGGTTACAGAGTATGTCAGTTAAAGCCAATTAATTGGCTTAAATTTCAAGAGGTCAAAATTCAGATATGTCAAATTGGCTTAAAATTTTGAATTAATTCCTATGTTCCCATGGACGCAGGAGGTGACTATTTTTTGACGCAGGAGGTGACTATTTTTTGACGCAGGAGGTGACTATTTTTTGACGCAGGAGGTGACTATTTTTTGACGCAGGAGGTGACTATTTTTTGACGCAGGAGGTGACTATTTTTTGACGCAGGAGGTGACTATTTTTTCACACAGGAGGTGACTTTCTTTTGATGCAGGAGGTGACTTTCTTTTGATGCAGGAGGTGACTTTCTTTTGATGCAGGAGGTGACTTTCTTTTGATGCAGGAGGTGACTTTCTTTTGAAGCAGGAGGTGACTTTCTTTTGACGCAGGAGGTGACTTTCTTTTGACGCAGGAGGTGACTTTCTTTTGACGCAAGGTACACACGTCACTTTTTTTTCACACCTGTTACACCCCTATTTAATTATCTCGTCTATTCTTCTATTAGCAACATGTGTAGAATTTCAAGTGCACTCTCCTGTTACAACTTAAACTAATGCATTGAGTAGAAAAATAGTGCTTAAGTCATAGTTCAGAGATGGTTCCGTTATTTGATCATGATGGCCATACTTAAAAAAAGATGATGCTGGGTGGTTATTATATACTATATTATTCAGAATCAAAATCCTTGCTCATTCACCAGTGTCATTGTTTTGAGTCCTTTGACCAATGAGATATTTTACAAAGTATCTCAAATGGTCAGATAATCCAAGAAACTTTGATAGATATTTGAATTTAAAGCATATATTTCCCATATTGTCATGCTAAAACTCAATAATGTTTGGGACATTAAATAGAAATTTGCATGGTATGGAAGTGGCTAATATCACTCCTATTTATTTAGATAACTGGTGTTCTATCAATTATCTACCTATGTTCTTGTGTTAATTTTCATATTTATACAGTGTGATCATTATTAAAAAATTATACATAGCTAACTCAAATTGTGAGTTTGTTTATGATAATCTGTATTGCTTCCTCTGGATATTGTTGCTAACTAGCCTTTTTTTATATATGTTCATGAATTTGTTTGTTATATATGTCAAAACTTTTGTTTTTCTTTTCAGGATTATTATAATTATTAAACACATTCCAAAAGGAAACTAGTTTAAGAAATTTTGTATGTATCAAACAATCAAGGATATTCAGTTCAAACTTTAACATGTCTTTAGATGATGAAGAGGACATGATGCTATTCAATATGAAGTATAAGGTAAGTTCAGCTCTCTTTTCAATCTTAAATAAAATAATTGACACAATGGAATTTACTAGAGATGCACCGATACCATATTGTTAAATGATACCAGTACCAAGTCCAATACCAGTTTTTTTAAAGTATGATATTCACAAGTGTTACTTGCTCAGTGTAATAGCTATAAATTTCATTTGTTATATTATTTTTGTTATTGCAATTAGCTAAAGTGTACCTAGTTTTGAACTACAGTGTACCTAGTTTTGAACTACAGTGTGCCTAGTTTTGAACTACAGTGTGCCTAGTTTTGAACTACAGTGTGCCTAGTTTTGAACTACAGTGTGCCTAGTTTTGAACTACAGTGTGCCTAGTTTTGAACTACAGTGTGCCTAGTTTTGAACTACAGTGTGCCTAGTTTTGAACTACAGTGTGCCTAGTTTTGAACTACAGTGTGCCTAGTTTTGAACTACAGTGTGCCTAGTTAGTTTCGAAGTATGTATTCTTATTCATCTGTTGATTAATTACAGCAATATCAGCTGTCTAGTTGAACATAAATTTACTATTATAAGCACGAAATATAATTTATTCAGTGAATTGTTTATAATGTTCGTTTCAATTTTCAGAAACACTGTCCGGACCCGATTTCAAACCAGTTCATAAAACCATTGGAATATCCCTATAGAATTCTGGCGATTGGGATGGACATAGAGGAAGGGGCATACGCTCCCACACCTGAGTACGGTCATGAGACTCTATAGAATTCTGGCGATTGGGATGGACATAGAGGAAGGGGCATACGCTCCCACACCTAAGCACGGTCATGAGCCCCCCTGATCACGAGCCCCCCTCCCCCCAGGTCACGACCCCCCCCCCCCTCCCTGTTGTTTTAATCCTTATTTAAATAGTTAAACAAATGAAGAACTATGTACTTAGATAGAAATAACTGAGAGTTGCTAATGTAGTTTCACTAGTTTGTTGAGTGAGTGATTAATGACCTGGCAGGGGGGTCAGGGGGATTAAATAATATAGGTAAATAAATAAGGATTAAAGAACAGATGGCTCGTAATCGGGGGGGGGGGGGGAGTGCTTATGACCTACACCCCCGAGGAACGCGTTATCAAAGTTGGCGACCTAATCTCTTACTCTTCTCCCAATTTATATTTGTAAGTATGGTTACAATTTTTATTATTAGTAACAAGTGATACTCATTTTACAAACTTTGACAATCAGTTAGAGAGGAAAAATATATAAGTAAGATTTACAATGTATAGCTTTAGTTTGCTTACCAATAAATGAATTTAAAGCTATCTACTTCACTTTTATAACCTTACCACTACTCTTTACAGTCTATTATATCGTAAATGGAAAAGGAGATGGTGTCCCTTCAGCCCTGAACTGTTGTAGCTAATTTGGAATGTATTATTTTACCATGTTTATTTTTATTAACGCTACTTGCAGTTTTAGAGAATAGCGCAAAGTTATATTCATCAACTGCGAGGTCTTAAATTTTTGTATTAGGAAGTCTACATTTCTCATCATCTCCTTCTTCCATCCACCATCGCCACAGGTGCTTGTGACTCTTTTCGTCACAATCCTTGGTAAGTGACAGCATTCACGGAGAAGCTTTTTTTTCATTCATTAGTATTGTCACTGACGGGTGGCAGGTGACATTGTTTATAGAGCCACTTTTCTTTCTGACTGATTCTTCCAGTCCCTTTTATTTAATTTCCTTTTGATGTAGCTAAACGATATGGCCTTTTTTCTGAAAAAGACATTTAACCCCTACTAAATAAATTTTTCCCTAACTTGAAACGTCAATCACATTAATTCAAATAGCTATTTAGACATCATGATCATTTTTTACCCTCATGGTAGATATTGACTGGAATATTGCTGCCGAATAACGTCACATTCATAATATGAAGTATATATGCGTTGAACGCGTCATATTTTATAGTATGAATATGTGCGTTCATATTCAGCGCAGTATTGGCGCAGTCAATATCTGCCATGAGGGTATTTTTTCTATAGTGTTTCACGCGTGGCCACGGACGCTACGCGGTCGCGCATTAGTAGTTAGGACGCGCGTGTCTGCAGTTTAGGGTAGCGCCCCAGTGTAGTTCAGTGCAGTGGGGGGACGTAGAATGAGGTCCCCAAAAGCGGACAAAAATGCTCTGTCGCGGCCCTATCGCGGCCTTCTGCCTGCCATGATGCCGGCCCTGCGCGCCCCACCCGCTGCCCCTATCCTGCACCGAATTTTAACTGGGTATATTCCAAATTATTGATTAGGTTTACATTTTGGACACATCAGAAAAGGAAATATAATAATTACTATTTAACTTGTATTATAACTTGTATCATGAGTATCTACTGAAATGTAAGTTAAATAATGATTATTATATTGATATTTTTCCGTGTTCGAAAATATATAACTGTGCAGTAACACGGAACTTACCCTAAAATAGGACAGGTTGAATTTCTGTACCAATTGCTTCTAATTCTTCATCTCGATTTTAATATTGATGTGTTTTTTCAGTTACTGTGAAATAATCATAATAAAATTGTTCCCGTTTCTATGTCTACGTTTAATAAAGCGAAGCCTGCCTGTACTTGATTAGTATACTTTTTTCTAAATTACTGAACACTCATGGTTGCCGGAAAGTGACTTAAAATATATCATAAACTAATTCGAACAGGAATAATGATATGCGGTTTTGACATACACTTTTCTAATGGATTCCAAGAAAAAAAAGTTCCGTGTCGAAAGTTGTTAACATTTCTAATTGCATTTTTTTCCATTGAACTGAGCTTTAAAGCTCGCACTTAGGAGAATTTAAGTCAATATATTGCTTCATAGAATATAATTTCAGAATACACCAAAAAGCGACAAAGAAAGTATGAAGTTAGTATATGAATAGTTGTGTTATATGAAGAAATAATATTGCATATCATATCTTTATATAATTTTGAAGGACTGAATACAAAATCTGGACATTCATGTTTTGTTAAATGGAAGAATCCTGTTAGATAAATAGTGATAATGTTAAATTAATTGAGATCTAGTTTACAATGATCAATGTTTATAGACAGTTGAACTTTAGGTAAATTGTGTTTCTTTCATTCTTTAATTGCAGCGCTAGATAATTAAGCTATAAACTAGTTTATAGTAAAGTAATAGTTAGTTAATTTTGCTAATATTTTATTTGCAAGAACTAATTAAAGTTTACTGTTATTGTTTTATTGTTATGTCGAATAATGCTTAATACGTCAATTACGAAAACTAAATTTTTCTTGTTAATTTTTATATATTTCGAATTAGGTAGTTGAATTCGAGTAAAAGAGGTGTAAAAATGAATTGGACCGGTATATTTTTGCTCTAGGTTTTTTGACGGGGTTTTTATTGCTAGGGGTATTAATGCCCGATGGGTTTATTAAATGTTTTTTACGCGAAATTTGGACCACGCTTTTTCGTCCAAGAATCCAAAACAGGACCTTATAAGGAAAAACTATTAATGAAATATTTCTGCAACCGGACCCCATTTAAGAACTCGTGGATTCAGTAAATAATTCATGAATTATGATTAAGGAATGAATTATTTATTTGTACAGTAGACACATAAAATTGTTCAATATGTATGATGAATATTGTTATTTTTGTTTATAATAATAAAATTTTAATTAATTTGAGTCACCTCAAAATATTATCCAAATGACCCATGATTTCGCTTCTGTTATTTTTTTAAAGGGTACACAGTGTTGAACAGATGGCTTGTTGAACTTGAAATTTAAGTCGAATGCAGGATTTTTTCTTATTTATGAATTGTGTGATCTTGAATATTTAACTCTGATATTATTTAGTTACACAAATTCTCTATCTGTAGTCATTTTTTAAAAAAATGTAACAACTGAATAAAGGTTTAGACTATTCTATATTTTCAATTTCTGAATCATCAAATATCTAATTGTTGTTCCTCAATGACCCTATGAATTTAATATTTTTTCATTTGTACCACGTTTACTATTTATTAAATGCTACTTGAAATTTTTGAGGATAGCGCTACGGTTGTGCTCTTTAATTGTGTGATTTTAAATTTTTGTGTTAGGTAGGCTTGCAAATTTCATTTATTACCAAATCTCCATTTCCCCTCTTATATCCGTGAGTGGAAGCAATTGTGTTTGTGTGTGTTTTCGTTAAACTCCTTGATGATTCTATTTACGCAGACACTTTTCTGTGTCCATGAGCAGTGGAGCATTTTTACCGACAGTGGTTGGTGGCTTAGTCATGGAACCACTATCCTTTCAGAATAAATATTCCTGTCCCTTTTCCTCTGTGAGTACAGTCGATTCTGTCCCTTTGTCACTTTCCATAGAAAGAGACTACATTCATGAAGTAGCTTTTATGCATCCAAGAGCTTTGTACCAGACTACGGTGTCATACAACAGACGTTTTTCATCCGGGATCTTGAGTTCATTTGGATATTACACTAAATTAAATAAAGTGTCCTTTTTTTGATTGACAATTATACGATTTAACAGGTGTTCCACCTACACACAGAGAAAGGATTATTTCAATTTTTCATTTTCAAATTTTAGCTATTTGTAAATTTCCTAATCCAATAATGTATTATTTTCTTTTTAATATTTCAATTTCAATTTCATCAAATTGTTAATATTTCAGGTTTCGCCGATTTCTCAATAGTTTATTATTGCAGTTTTTACTAATTCAGATTCTAATTTTCTAATTCTTTATTTTTCAGTTTAACATTGATTTGCATTCCTATAAAAAAATTCCTTCTTTTTCAGCTTCAGGTTACCTACTGACTTCGAATCCCTATTAATTTAGACACATTATTTCCCCCAGTCTGTACTTGACTCTGTTCAATTATTAGGTCAACATTTGTTCTACAAATCACCACACACTGAGCTAATAAAATTAGTCATTTTAACGGAGTTTTTCGAATGTATCGATAGCGGCAAATGGAACAAACGGAAATAATACTGAAAAATAAGACCTGGAAGCTTCGGCTTATGATTTCTCATCTATTTTTATTTTGTATTACTCTGTTTTACACTATTTTTCAAAAGATCAAGGTAAAGCTTTACTGGCACCTTCATCTAAATGAAAGGGGCACATTGTTTCAATAAATAGGTAAATAAATGAATAAAACAATAATATTTCAATATAAATAAACATGGAGTTAATTAGTAAATTGCTATGCTATATTAATTAAAATAGCATTAGAAATTTATTTATTTATTTATCATCTTGTTATTCACTCAACTGAAAAAGTGTTAAACCAAATTATACGGGACTGAAATGCCTGACATTTGATGAAACGATTAGTCATTGTCTAAAGACCTGCTGGTAGAATTTTGGGAGCGACCCGGGCAAAGGTCAAGGTCATGGTCATTTATAACTCAAAAAGTATTATTATGAGGTTATTTAAACTCAACGTTGAAGGTTTTATCAGGTTTCAAGCTTTCGAATAGAAAGATTTCTATTCATCATCAGGACAAGGGTGGAAAACTTCGACCTGACAATGAATTTTATGACCAATAGTTGTATGTTGGATACGTCTTTTTATTTCAGCTATCTATCTTTTGTTTATTATTATTAATTAATCTATTAAAAAAATCGAATTATGAAACCAAAATTTGATACTACCTATAGCTACTGTTGACAACATTCATTCTCTACAAAAATTCTACTTTTTTTATATTTGTAACAAGCTATAGAGGAGCGATAAAAAACGGTCAACCTCTATAACTATATGTCTAGTTCATTTTGTTCAATTTTTCTTTTCTGTACCTCATTATTATTATCATTATTTTATTTTATTATATATAATTATATATATATTTTTATTACTATTACTATAATATCTATTTGTGTCCTCTATTCCATGTGTGTTCTCTATTCGTATGCAATATTTATTCTTATGTGTGTCCCATTGATCCTATGTGTCCTGTTGTCCATATGTGTCCTATCAATACTATGTGTCCTCTTGGTCCTATGTGTCCTCTTCGTCCTATGTGTCCTCTTGGTCCTATGTGTCCTCTTGGTCCTATGTGTTCACTTGATCCTATGTGTCCTCTTGGTCCTATGTGTCCTCTTGGTCCTATGTGTCCTCTTGGTCCTATGTGTCCTCTTGGTCCTATGTGTCCTCTTGGTCCTATGTGTCCTCTTGGTCCTATGTGTCCTCTTGGTCCTATGTGTCCTCTTGGTCCTAAGTGTCCTCTTTTTATTATTTTGATTCTTCTAACTATAGAGGCGCGATAGAAAACGGTCAACCTCTATAGTTATTTATCTTTTTCTTTCAATATTATTTTTATATATTCCAGTTTTATTATTCAGATTCATCAAACTATAGAGGTGCGATATAAAACGGTCTACCTCTATAGCTATAAATCTATTCCTATAAATTTTCTTCAAATTCCACTTTTATGAATTTCATTTTTTTTTATTCTTCTAACTATAGAGGCGCGATAGAAAACGGTCAACCTCTACAGCTATAAATCTTTTTCTTAAAATTTCCTTTTTATTTTGATTCTTCTAACTATAGAGGCGCGATAGAAAACGGTCAACCTCTATATCTATAAATCTTTTTCTTAAAATTTCCTTTTTATTTTGATTCTTCTAACTATAGAGGCGCGATATAAAACGGTCTACCTCTATATCTATATATTTCTTCAAATTTCTTTTTCTATATTTCTTTACTTTTATTCTATTTTTTTTTTTCGAATATACTCATGTTCACACATCTATTTTCAGTTTATTTTATAATGTTTCAAATTTCCTGTTGACTCTTCAAACTATAGATGTGTTATAAATCAGTTACGGCATTTATTAACAATGGGTATCAATGCAGGTGTTACATCATATGCTCTATTAATTGAATTTTGATGATGCAGTGTATAGAATGATTCTAATCTTCTACGGTGCCAAACATTTTGATTTTGATGTAAAACTTTGGCGTCTGTGAAATTGAAAGTGTGTCCAGTGTCTCGTGAGTGTTGGTAAACCAAACTATTTTCTTTTCCTATTCTAACATCTTTTTTATGTTCATCAATTCTTGTGTGTAAGTTTCTTCCTGTTTCACCTATATATTCACTAATGCATTCATTACAATCTATTTTATATACTACATTGCATTTATCTATACCTTTTACTATGTCTTTTGGTTTTACTAGGAAATTCTTGATAGTGTTCGTTGATTTATTACCTAAATATAAGTTGAAGGGGGCTAATATTCTCTGTAATCTTTCATTTGTCCCTGAAACGTATGGTGCAGCTATGAATTTTCTCTCTGTGTCATCAATCGTGTTAGTATCATTTCTATTACTATTTATTGTATGGAATATGTGAATTTCGTTATTTATCATTTTCTTCGGGTATCCATTGTAAGTTAATTGTTCTTTAATTAGTATCAGTTCTTCCTCTAGATCTTCTTCACTGCAAATTTTGAAAGCTCTACTTACCAGTGATCTAATCGTGCTTCTCTTGTGCGCAATATGAGAAGAGCTAATGTAATTTAAAAGTCTACCAGTATTACTAGGTTTCCTATAAATTTTGAATTTCAAAGTACCATCTTGGTGTCTTATTACTTTTAGATCTAAATATGGTAAAGTTTGATTTATTTCGCTTTCCAGAGTGAATTATATGTTCGGGTTTACAGCATTAATAAAATTTAGTAATTGATCTTGACTATTTTCAGGGATAATTGCTATTACGTCATCTACATAACGCTTCCATAAATTTATGATATAAGAAGAATTATCTATTATGTTTTTTTCTATTTTCTGCATTACTATTTCTGCTATTACTACCGAAATTGGTGATCCCATTGGTGTACCTATAATTTGTTTGTACAGTTTCTCATCATACTGGAAAAATGTAGATTCCAGGCAAATTTTGGTTAACTTTAGTATGTCTTCTTGTTCTAAAGACGTATAGAGGGAAGTGTAATCTGTTTCTAAAGCTTCTCTTACCGCTTCTATGGCAAAATCAATGGGGATACTCGTGAAAAGTGCTTTTACATCAAACGAGACAAGCATGTAATTTGGTGGTACTGTTAAATCTTTCAGAATGTCTTTAATTTTATTACTGTTCTTAAGTTTTTGTTGCGCTTGATCTGTTAAGGGCATCAAGTTATTTGAGAGGAATTTTGCTAATCCAAAAGTTGGACTATCGTTAAAAGCTACAATCGGCCTAATTGGTAAATTTTCTTTGTGGGTCTTGATGGTTGCATAAAATTTAGGGATAACTTCTTTATTACATCTAAGATATTTATATTGGTCTTCAGATATTTTACTTTTGTTTTTCAATTTCATTAACTCATAGTTTTCTTTTCGCTGTAGTATTTTAATTGGGTTATCATCTATTGGTATATAAGTTTTGTTATCATTCAAGTGATCAGTTATTTTCTGTTTGTATTCTAATTTGTCTATCACAACAGTTTCGTTTCCTATATCTCCTTTTACAATTTGTATATCTTTATCTTTTTTCAATGATATTAAGGCCTGTTGTTCTTTGAATGTAATTTTCGAGAATTGGGAATGTTTTTTAGTGTCAGCAATATTTAATGCATTAACTACTTGCAGTCTTATAGTAGGTTTATCTAATGTTGGTATCTTATTTGTACAATCAATTTCATTATCCAGTGCTGCCGTTAAATTCAAAATATCTTTCTTACAGTGGCCAGTGTTGAAATTTGAACCTTTCTCTAATACGTTAATTTGATCTACTGATAGAGTTTTGCTAGATAAGTTTTTAACGGATTTAATATTGATACTAGTCCTATAATGTGAAGAGTTATCAGCTAATTTATCATATCTTATTTATTTCAGACCAATACCACCATGTCTACAGGGTGAGACAAAAGTCACATCTTTTATAACATTTCTTACCAATACTACCATGTCTACAGGGTGAGACAGGAGTCACATCTTTTATAACATTTCTTACAAATACTACCATGTCTACAGGGTGAGACAAAATTCACATCTTTTATAATATTTCTTACCAATACTACCATGTCTACAGGGTGAGACAAAAGTCACATCTTTTATAACATTTCTTACCAATACTACCATGTCTACAGGGTGAGACTAAAGTCACATCTTTTATAACATTTCTTACCAATACTACCATGTCTACAGGGTGAGAAAAAAGTCACATCTTTTATAACATTTCTTACCAATACTACCATGTCTACAGGGTGAGACAAAAGTCACATCTTTTATAACATTTCTTACCAATACTGCCATGTCTACAGGGTGAGACAAAAGTCACATCTTTTATAACATTTCTTACCAATACTACCATGTCTACAGGGTGAGACAAAAGTCACATCTTTTATAACATTTCTTACCAATACTGCCATGTCTACAGGGTGAGACAAAAGTCACATCTTTTATAACATTTCTTACCAATACTACCATGTCTACAGGGTGAGACAAAAGTCACATCTTTTATAACATTTCTTACCAATACTACCATGTCTACAGGGTGAGACTAAAGTCACATCTTTTATAACATTTCTTACCAATACTACCATGTCTACAGGGTGAGACAAAAGTCACATCTTTTATAACATTTCTTACCAATACTACCATGTCTACAGGGTGAGACAAAAGTCACATCTTTTATAACATTTCTTACCAATACTGCCATGTCTACAGGGTGAGACAAAAGTCACATCTTTTATAACATTTCTTACCAATACTGCCATGTCTACAGGGTGAGACAAAAGTCACATCTTTTATAACATTTCTTACCAATACTACCATGTCTACAGGGTGAGACAAAAGTCACATCTTTTATAACATTTCTTACCAATACTGCCATGTCTACAGGGTGAGACAAAAGTCACATCTTTTATAACATTTCTTACCAATACTACCATGTCTACAGGGTGAGACAAAAGTCACATCTTTTATAACATTTCTTACCAATATTACCATGTCTACAGGGTGAGACAAAAGTCACATCTTTTATAACATTTCTTACCAATACTACCATGTCTACAGGGTGATACTAAAGTCACATCTTTTATAACATTTCTTACCAATATTACCATGTCTACAGGGTGAGACAAAAGTCACATCTTTTATAACATTTCTTACCAATACTACCATGTCTACAGGGTGAGACAAAAGTCACATCTTTTATAACATTTCTTACCAATACTACCATGTCTACAGGGTGAGACAAAAGTTATATCTTTTATAACATTTCTTACCAATACTGCCATGTCTACAGGGTGAGACAAAAGTCACATCTTTTATAACATTTCTTACCAATATTACCATGTCTACAGGGTGAGACTAAAGTCACATCTTTTATAACATTTCTTACCAATACTACCATGTCTACAGGGTGAGACATAAGTCACATCTTTCATAACATTTCTTACCAATACTACCATGTCTACAGGGTGATACTAAAGTCACATCTTTTATAACATTTCTTACCAATACCACCATGTCTACAGGGTGAGACAAAAGTCACATCTTTTATAACATTTCTTACCAATACTACCATGTCTACTGGGTGAGACAAAAGTCACATCTTTTTTAACATTTCTTACCAATACTACCATGTCTACAGGGTGAGACTAAAGTCACATCTTTTATAACATTTCTTACCAATACTACCATGTCAGGGTGAGACAAAAGTCACATCTTTTATAACATTTCTTACCAATACTGCCATGTCTACAGGGTGAGACAAAAGTCACATCTTTTATAACATTTCTTACCAATACTGCCATGTCTACAGGGTGAGACAAAAGTCACATCTTTTATAACATTTCTTACCAATACTACCATGTCTATAGGGTGAGACAAAAGTCACATCTTTTATAACATTTCTTACCAATATTGCCATGTCTACAGGGTGAGACAAAAGTCACATCTTTTATAACATTTCTTACCAATACTACCATGTCTACAGGGTGAGACAAAAGTCACATCTTTTATAACATTTCTTACCGATACTACCATGTCTACAGGGTGAGACAAAAGTCACATCTTTTATAACATTTCTTACCAATATTGCCATGTCTACAGGGTGAGACAAAAGTCACATCTTATATAACATTTCTTACCAATACTGCCAAGTCCACAGGGTGAGACAAAAGTCACTTGCTACTTCTGAAAATTAAGTATTTAAAAACTTAGAAAGCTAGAGAGGTCTGGTTAATTAAGAACGAAAGAGAATATTACCTCTAAGACTTACACTAAGTTTTAATTTTTATATGAATCAAAAGTCTAGATTGCTTATTGTTTTTTAACAGAAAATAAGTGGATATGTACCATTAAGGCTTGTTCACACACTTCAATGTTCTATCCGTGACGTGTCCTATCCATCTGATCTCATGCAGTGCTACAGTGTCAAAGAAAAAAAATATTG
>CANNZV010003797.1:0-54177 GCA_947561585.1 Caprella mutica | reverse complement strand
TGAAAGATTATGGTGGTCAATGAAAGATTATGGTGGGTAATGAAAGATTATGGTGGGCAATGAAATAATGGTGGTCAATGAAAGATTATGGTGGGCAATGAAAAATTATGGTGGGCAATGAAAGATTATGGTGGGCAATGAAAGATTATGGTGGGCAATGAAAGATTATGGTGGGCAATGAAAGATTATGGTGGGCAATGAAAGAATATGGTCGGCAATGAAAGATTATGGTTGCCAATGGAATATTATGGTGGCCAATGGAAGATTATGGTGGGCAATGAAAGATTATGGTGGGCAATGAAAGATTATGGTGGGCAATGAAAGATTATGGTGGGCAATGAAAGATTATGGTGGGCTATGAAAGATTATGATCGGCAATGAAAGATTATGGTTGCCAATGAAATATTATGGTGGCCAATGGAAGATTATGGTGGGCAATGAAAGATTATGGTGGGCAATGGAAGATTATGGTGGGCAATGAAAGATTATGGTGGGCAATGAAAGATTATGGTGGGCAATGAAAGATTATGGTGGGCAATGAAAGATTATGGTAGTCAATGAAAGATTGAGTTGGCTAATGAAAGATTGAGTTGGCAAATGAACGATTATGATGGGCAATGAAAGATTATGGTAGGCAATTAAAGATTATGGTGGACAGTGAAAGATCATGGTGGTCAATGAAAGATTATGGTGGGCAATGAAAGATTATGGTGGGCAATGAAAGAATATGGTGGGCAACCAAAGAATATATGGTGGGCAATGAAAGATTATGGTTGCCAATGAAATATTATGGTGGCCAATGGAAGATTATGGTGGGCAATGAAAGATTATGGTGGGCAATGAAAGATTATGGTGGGCAATGAAAGATTATGGTGGGTAATGAAAGATTATGGTGGGCAATGAAATAATGGTGGGCAATGAAAGATTATGGTGGGCAATGAAAGATTATGGTGGGCAATGAAAGATTATGGTGGGCAATGAAAGATTATGGTGGGCAATGAAAGATTATGGTGGGCAATGAAAGATTATGGTGGGAAATGAAAGATTATGGTGGGCGATGAAAGATTATGGTGGGCAATGAAAGATTATGGTGGGCAATGAAAGATTATGGTGGGCAATGAAAGATTATGGTAGTCAATGAAAGATTGAGTTGGCTAATGAA
Source organism: Caprella mutica (assembly GCA_947561585.1). Lineage (NCBI taxonomy): Eukaryota > Metazoa > Arthropoda > Malacostraca > Amphipoda > Caprellidae > Caprella > Caprella mutica. Next base: position 53,015 of record CANNZV010003797.1, on the reverse strand, counting down.
AGATTGAGTTGGCTAATTAAAGATTGAGTTGGCAAATGAACGATTATGGTGGAAAATGAAAGATTATGGTAGGCAATTAAAGATTATGGTGGGCAATGAAATATTATGGTGGCCAATGGAAGATTATGGTGGGCAATGAAAGATTATGGTGGGCAATGAAAGATTATGGTGGGTAATGAAAGATTATGGTGGGCAATGAAATAATGGTGGGCAATGAAAGATTATGGTGGGCAATGAAAGATTATGGTGGGCAATGAAAGATTATGGTGGGCAATGAAAGATTATGGTGGGCAATGAAAGATTATGGTGGGCAATGAAAGATTATAGTGGGCAATGAAAGATTATGGTGGGCAATGAAAGAATATGGTCGGCAATGAAAGATAATGGTTACCAATGGAAGATTATGGTGGGCAATGAAAGATTATGGTGGGCAATGAAAGATTATGGTGGGCAATGAAAGATTATGGTGGGCAATGAAAGATTATGGTGGGTAATGAAAGATTATGGTGGGCAATGAAATAATGGTGGGCAATGAAAGATTATGGTGGGCAATGAAAGATTATGGTGGGCAATGAATGATTATGGTGGGCAATGAAAGATTATGGTGGGCAATGAAAGATTATGGTGGGCAATGAAAGATTATGGTGGGCAATGAAAGAATATGGTTGCCAATGAAATATTATGGTGGCCAATGGAAGATTATGGTGGGCAATGAAAGATTATGGTGGGCAATGGAAGATTATGGTGGGCAATGAAAGATTATGGTGGGCAATGAAAGATTATGGTGGGCAATGAAAGATTATGGTGGGCAATGAAAGATTATGGTGGGCAATGGAAGATTATGGTAGTCAATGAAAGATTGAGTTGGCTAATGAAAGATTGAGTTGGCAAATGAACGATTATGGTGGAAAATGAAAGATTATTGTAGGCAATTAAAGATTATGGTGGGCAATGAAGGAATATGATGGGCAACGAAAAAATATGGTGGGCAATGAAAGATTATGGTTGCCAATGAAATATTATGGTGGCCAATGGAAGATTATGGTGGGCAATGAAAGATTATGGTGGGCAATGAAAGATTATGGTGGGCAATGAAAGATAATGGTGGGCAATGAAAGATTATGGTGGGTAATGAAAGATTATGGTGGGCAATGAAATAATGGTGGTCAATGAAAGATTATGGTGGGCAATGAAAAATTATGGTGGGCAATGAAAGATTATGGTGGGCAATGAAAGAATATGGTCGGCAATGAAAGATTATGGTGGGCAATGAAAGATTATGGTGGGCAATGAAAGAATATGGTCGGCAATGAAAGATTATGGTTGCCAATGAAATATTATGGTGGCCAATGGAAGATTATGGTGGGCAATGAAAGATTATGGTGGGCAATGAAAGATTATGGTGGGCATTGAAAGATTATGGTGGGCAATGAAAGATTATGGTGGGCAATGAAAGATTATGGTGGGCTATGAAAGATTATGATCGGCAATGAAAGATTATGGTTGCCAATGAAATATTATGGTGGCCAATGGAAGATTATGGTGGGCAATGAAAGATTATGGTGGGCAATGGAAGATTATGGTGGGCAATGAAAGATTATGGTGGGCAATGAAAGATTATGGTGGGCAATGAAAGATTATGGTGGGCAATGAAAGATTATGGTGGGCAATGAAAGATTATGGTAGTCAATGAAAGATTGAGTTGGCTAATGAAAGATTGAGTTGGCAAATGAACGATTATGGTGGGCAATGAAAGATTATGGTAGGCAATTAAAGATTATGGTGGACAGTGAAAGATCATGGTGGTCAATGAAAGATTATGGTGGGCAATGAAAGATTATGGTGGGCAATGAAAAAATATAGTGGGCAACCAAAGAATATATGGTGGGCAATGAAAGATTATGGTTGCCAATGAAATATTATGGTGGCCAATGGAAGATTATGGTGGGCAATGAAAGATTATGGTGGGCAATGAAAGATTATGGTGGGCAATGAAAGATTATGGTGGGTAATGAAAGATTATGGTGGGCAATGAAATAATGGTGGGCAATGAAAGATTATGGTGGGCAATGAAAGATTATGGTGGGCAATGAAAGATTATGGTGGGCAATGAAAGATTATGGTGGGCAATGAAAGATTATGGTGGGCAATGAAAGAATATGGTCGGCAATGAAAGATTATGGTGGGCAATGAAAGATTATGGTGGGCAATGAAATAATGGTGGGCAATGAAAGATTATGGTGGGCAATGAAAGATTATGGTGGGCAATGAAAGATTATGGTGGGAAATGAAAGATTATGGTGGGCGATGAAAGATTATGGTGGGCAATGAAAGATTATGGTGGGCAATGAAAGATTATGGTGGGCAATGAAAGATTATGGTGGGCAATGAAAGATTATGGTAGTCAATGAAAGATTGAGTTGGCTAATGAAAGATTGAGTTGGCTAATGAAAGATTGAGTTGGCAAATGAACGATTATGGTGGAAAATGAAAGATTATGGTAGGCAATTAAAGATTATGGTGGGCAATGAAAGAATATGGTGGGCAACGAAAAAATATGGTGGGCAATGAAAGATTATGGTTGCCAATGAAATATTATGGTGGCCAATGGAAGATTATGGTGGGCAATGAAAGATTATGGTGGGCAATGAAAGATTATGGTGGGCAATGAAAGATTATGGTGGGCAATGAAAGATTATGGTGGGTAATGAAAGATTATGGTGGGCAATGAAATAATGGTGGGCAATGAAAGATTATGGTGGGCAATGAAAGATTATGGTGGGCAATGAAAGATTATGGTGGGCGATGAAAGAATATGGTCGGCAATGAAAGATTATGGTTGCCAATGAAATATTATGGTGGCCAATGGAAGATTATGGTGGGCAATGAAAGATTATGGTGGGCAATGAAAGATTATGGTGGGCAATGAAAGATTATTGTGGGCAATGAAAGATTATGGTGGGCAATGAAAGATTATGGTGGGCAATGAAAGATTATGGTGGGCAATGGAAGATTATGGTGGGCAATGAAAGATTATGGTGGGCAATGAAAGATTATGGTGGGCAATGAAAGATTATGGTGGGCAATGAAAGATTATGGTGGGCAATGAAAGATTATGGTAGTCAATGAAAGATTGAGTTGGCTAATGAAAGATTGAGTTGGCAAATGAACGATTATGGTGGGCAATGAAAGATTATGGTAGGCAATTAAAGATTATGGTGGACAGTGAAAGATCATGGTGGTCAATGAAAGATTATGGTGGGCAATGAAAGATTATGGTGGGCAATGAAAGATTATGGTGGGCAATGAAAGATTGAGTTGGCTAATGAAAGATTGAGTTGGCAAATGAACAATTATGGTGGAAAATGAAAGATTATGGTGGGCAATGAAAGAATATGGTGGGCAACCAAAGAATATATGGTGGGCAATGAAAGATTATGGTTGCCAATGAAATATTATGGTGGCCAATGGAAGATTATGGTGGGCAATGAAAGATTATGGCGGGCAATGAAAGATTATGGTGGGCAATGAAAGATTATGGTGGGTAATGAAAGATTATGGTGGGCAATGAAATAATGGTGGGCAATGAAAGATTATGGTGGGAAATGAAAGATTATGGTGGGCAATGAAAGATTATGGTGGGCAATGAAAGATTATGGTGGGCAATGAAAGATTATGGTGGGCAATGGAAGATTATGGTGGGCAATGAAAGATTATGGTGGGCAATGGAAGATTATGGTGAGCAATGAAAGATTATGGTGGGCGATGAAAGATTATGGTGGGCAATGAAATATTATGGTGGGCAATGAAAGATTATGGTGGGCAATGGAAGATTATGGTGGGCAATGAAAGATTATTGTGGTCAATGAAAGATTATGGTGGGCAATGAAAGATTATGGTGGGCAATGAAAGATTATGGTGGGCAATGAAAGATTATGGTGGGCAATGAAAGATTATGGTAGTCAATGAAAGATTGAGTTGGCTAATGAAAGATTGAGTTGGCAAATGAACGATTATGGTGGAAAATGAAAGATTATGGTAGGCAATTAAAGATTATGGTGGGCAATGAAAGAATATGGTGGGCAACGAAAAAATATGGTGGGCAATGAAAGATTATGGTTGCCAATGAAATATTATGGTGGCCAATGGAAGATTATGGTGGGCAATGAAAGATTATGGTGGGCGATGAAAGATTATGGTGGGCAATGAAAGATTATGGTGGGTAATGAAAGATTATGGTGGGCAATGAAATAATGGTGGGCAATGAAAGATTATGGTGGGCAATGAAAGATTATGGTGGGCAATGAAAGATTATGGTGGGCAATGAAAGAATATGGTCGGCAATGAAAGATTATGGTGGGCAATGAAAGATTATGGTGGGCAATGAAATAATGGTGGGCAATGAAAGATTATGATGGGCAATGAAAGATTATGGTGGGCAATGAAAGATTATGGTGGGAAATGAAAGATTATGGTGGGCAATGAAAGATTATGGTGGGCAATGAAAGATTATGGTGGGCAATGAAAGATTATGGTGGGCAACGAAAGATTATGGTGGGCAATGAAAGATTATGGTGGGCTATGAAAGATTATGGTCGGCAATGAAAGATTATGGTTGCCAATGAAATATTATGGTGGCCAATGGAAGATTATGGTGGGCAATGAAAGATTATGGTGGGCAATGGAAGATTATGGTGAGCAATGAAAGATTATGGTGGGCAATGAAAGATTATGGTGGGCAATGAAAGATTATGGTGGGCAATGAAAGATTATGGTGGGCAATGGAAGATTATGGTGGGCAATAAAAGATTATTGTGGTCAATGAAAGATTATGGTGGGCAATGAAAGATTATGGTGGGCAATGAAAGATTATGGTGGGCAATGAAAGATTATGGTGGGCAATGAAAGATTATGGTAGTCAATGAAAGATTGAGTTGGCTAATGAAAGATTGAGTTGGCAAATGAACGATTATGGTGGAAAATGAAAGATTATGGTAGGCAATTAAAGATTATGGTGGGCAATGAAAGATTATGGTGGGCAATGAAAGATTATGGTGGGCAATGAAAGATTATGGTGGGCAATGAAAGAATATGGTCGGCAATGAAAGATTATGGTTGCCAATGAAATATTATGGTGGCCAATGGAAGATTATGGTGGGCAATGAAAGATTATGGTGGGCAATGAAAGATTATGGTGGGCAATGAAAGATTATGGTGGGCAATGAAAGATTATGGTGGGCTATGAAAGATTATGATCGGCAATGAAAGATTATGGTTGCCAATGAAATATTATGGTGGCCAATGGAAGATTATGGTGGGCAATGAAAGATTATGGTGGGCAATGGAAGATTATGGTGGGCAATGAAAGATTATGGTGGGCAATGAAAGATTATGGTGGGCAATGAAAGATTATGGTGGGCAATGAAAGATTATGGTAGTCAATGAAAGATTATGGTAGTCAATGAAAGATTGAGTTGGCTAATGAAAGATTGAGTTGGCAAATGAACGATTATGATGGGCAATGAAAGATTATGGTAGGCAATTAAAGATTATGGTGGACAGTGAAAGATCATGGTGGTCAATGAAAGATTATGGTGGGCAATGAAAGATTATGGTGGGCAATGAAAGAATATGGTGGGCAACCAAAGAATATATGGTGGGCAATGAAAGATTATGGTTGCCAATGAAATATTATGGTGGCCAATGGAAGATTATGGTGGGCAATGAAAGATTATGGTGGGCAATGAAAGATTATGGTGGGCAATGAAAGATTATGGTGGGTAATGAAAGATTATGGTGGGCAATGAAATAATGGTGGGCAATGAAAGATTATGGTGGGCAATGAAAGATTATGGTGGGCAATGAAAGATTATGGTGGGCAATGAAAGATTATGGTGGGCAATGAAAGATTATGGTGGGCAATGAAAGAATATGGTCGGCAATGAAAGATTATGGTGGGCAATGAAAGATTATGGTGGGCAATGAAATAATGGTGGGCAATGAAAGATTATGGTGGGCAATGAAAGATTATGGTGGGCAATGAAAGATTATGGTGGGAAATGAAAGATTATGGTGGGCGATGAATGATTATGGTGGGCAATGAAAGATTATGGTAGTCAATGAAAGATTGAGTTGGCTAATGAAAGATTGAGTTGGCAAATGAACGATTATGGTGGAAAATGAAAGATTATGGTAGGTAATTAAAGATTATGGTGGGCAATGAAGGAATATGGTGGGCAATGAAAGATTATGGTGGGCAATGAAAGAATATGGTTGCCAATGAAATATTATGGTGGCCAATGGAAGATTATGGTGGGCAATGAAAGATTATGGTGGGCAATGGAAGATTATGGTGGGCAATGAAAGATTATGGTGGGCAATGAAAGATTATGGTGGGCAATGAAAGATTATGGTGGGCAATGAAAGATTATGGTGGGCAATGAAAGATTATGGTAGTCAATGAAAGATTGAGTTGGCTAATGAAAGATTGAGTTGGCAAATGAACGATTATGGTGGAAAATGAAAGATTATGGTAGGTAATTAAAGATTATGGTGGGCAATGAAGGAATATGGTGGGCAACGAAAAAATATGGTGGGCAATGAAAGATTATGGTTGCCAATGAAATATTATGGTGGCCAATGGAAGATTATGGTGGGCAATGAAAGATTATTGTGGGCAATGAAAGATTATGGTGGGCAATGAAAGATTATGGTGGGCAATGAAAGATTATGGTGGGTAATGAAAGATTATGGTGGGCAATGAAATAATGGTGGTCAATGAAAGATTATGGTGGGCAATGAAAAATTATGGTGGGCAATGAAAGATTATGGTGGGCAATGAAAGATTATGGTGGGCAATGAAAAATTATGGTGGGCAATGAAAGATTATGGTGGGCTATGAAAGATTATGATCGGCAATGAAAGATTATGGTTGCCAATGAAATATTATGGTGGCCAATGGAAGATTATGGTGGGCAATGGAAGATTATGGTGGGCAATGGAAGATTATGGTGGGCAATGAAAGATTATGGTGGGCAATGAAAGATTATGGTGGGCAATGAAAGATTATGGTGGGCAATGAAAGATTATGGTGGGCAATGAAAGATTATGGTAGTCAATGAAAGATTGAGTTGGCTAATGAAAGATTGAGTTGGCAAATGAACGATTATGGTGGGCAATGAAAGATTATGGTAGACAATTAAAGATTATGGTGGACAGTGAAAGATCATGGTGGTCAATGAAAGATTATGGTGGGCAATGAAAGATTATGGTGGGCAATGAAAGAATATGGTGGGCAACCAAAGAATATATGGTGGGCAATGAAAGATTATGGTTGCCAATGAAATATTATGGTGGCCAATGGAAGATTATGGTGGGCAATGAAAGATTATGGTGGGCAATGAAAGATTATGGTGGGCAATGAAAGATTATGGTGGGTAATGAAAGATTATGGTGGGCAATGAAATAATGGTGGGCAATGAAAGATTATGGTGGGCAATGAAAGATTATGGTGGGCAATGAAAGATTATGGTGGGCAATGAAAGATTATGGTGGGCAATGAAAGATTATGGTGGGCAATGAAAGAATATGGTCGGCAATGAAAGATTATGGTGGGCAATGAAAGATTATGGTGGGCAATGAAATAATGGTGGGCAATGAAAGATTATGGTGGGCAATGAATGATTATGGTGGGCAATGAAAGATTATGGTGGGAAATGAAAGATTATGGTGGGCGATGAAAGATTATGGTGGGCAATGAAAGATTATGGTGGGCAATGAAAGATTATGGTGGGCAATGAAAGATTATGGTAGTCAATGAAAGATTGAGTTGGCTAATGGAAGATTATGGTGGGCAATGAAAGATTATGGTGGGCAATGAAAGATTATGGTGGGCAATGAAAGATTATGGTGGGCAATGAAAGATTATGGTGGGCTATGAAAGATTATGATCGGCAATGAAAGATTATGGTTGCCAATGAAATATTATGGTGGCCAATGGAAGATTATGGTGGGCAATGAAAGATTATGGTGGGCAATGGAAGATTATGGTGGGCAATGAAAGATTATGGTGGGCAATGAAAGATTATGGTGGGCAATGAAAGATTATGGTGGGCAATGAAAGATTATGGTAGTCAATGAAAGATTATGGTAGTCAATGAAAGATTGAGTTGGCTAATGAAAGATTGAGTTGGCAAATGAACGATTATGATGGGCAATGAAAGATTATGGTAGGCAATTAAAGATTATGGTGGACAGTGAAAGATCATGGTGGTCAATGAAAGATTATGGTGGGCAATGAAAGATTATGGTGGGCAATGAAAGAATATGGTGGGCAACCAAAGAATATATGGTGGGCAATGAAAGATTATGGTTGCCAATGAAATATTATGGTGGCCAATGGAAGATTATGGTGGGCAATGAAAGATTATGGTGGGCAATGAAAGATTATGGTGGGCAATGAAAGATTATGGTGGGTAATGAAAGATTATGGTGGGCAATGAAATAATGGTGGGCAATGAAAGATTATGGTGGGCAATGAAAGATTATGGTGGGCAATGAAAGATTATGGTGGGCAATGAAAGATTATGGTGGGCAATGAAAGATTATGGTGGGCAATGAAAGAATATGGTCGGCAATGAAAGATTATGGTGGGCAATGAAAGATTATGGTGGGCAATGAAATAATGGTGGGCAATGAAAGATTATGGTGGGCAATGAAAGATTATGGTGGGCAATGAAAGATTATGGTGGGAAATGAAAGATTATGGTGGGCGATGAATGATTATGGTGGGCAATGAAAGATTATGGTAGTCAATGAAAGATTGAGTTGGCTAATGAAAGATTGAGTTGGCAAATGAACGATTATGGTGGAAAATGAAAGATTATGGTAGGTAATTAAAGATTATGGTGGGCAATGAAGGAATATGGTGGGCAATGAAAGATTATGGTGGGCAATGAAAGAATATGGTTGCCAATGAAATATTATGGTGGCCAATGGAAGATTATGGTGGGCAATGAAAGATTATGGTGGGCAATGGAAGATTATGGTGGGCAATGAAAGATTATGGTGGGCAATGAAAGATTATGGTGGGCAATGAAAGATTATGGTGGGCAATGAAAGATTATGGTGGGCAATGAAAGATTATGGTAGTCAATGAAAGATTGAGTTGGCTAATGAAAGATTGAGTTGGCAAATGAACGATTATGGTGGAAAATGAAAGATTATGGTAGGTAATTAAAGATTATGGTGGGCAATGAAGGAATATGGTGGGCAACGAAAAAATATGGTGGGCAATGAAAGATTATGGTTGCCAATGAAATATTATGGTGGCCAATGGAAGATTATGGTGGGCAATGAAAGATTATTGTGGGCAATGAAAGATTATGGTGGGCAATGAAAGATTATGGTGGGCAATGAAAGATTATGGTGGGTAATGAAAGATTATGGTGGGCAATGAAATAATGGTGGTCAATGAAAGATTATGGTGGGCAATGAAAAATTATGGTGGGCAATGAAAGATTATGGTGGGCAATGAAAGATTATGGTGGGCAATGAAAAATTATGGTGGGCAATGAAAGATTATGGTGGGCTATGAAAGATTATGATCGGCAATGAAAGATTATGGTTGCCAATGAAATATTATGGTGGCCAATGGAAGATTATGGTGGGCAATGGAAGATTATGGTGGGCAATGGAAGATTATGGTGGGCAATGAAAGATTATGGTGGGCAATGAAAGATTATGGTGGGCAATGAAAGATTATGGTGGGCAATGAAAGATTATGGTGGGCAATGAAAGATTATGGTAGTCAATGAAAGATTGAGTTGGCTAATGAAAGATTGAGTTGGCAAATGAACGATTATGGTGGGCAATGAAAGATTATGGTAGACAATTAAAGATTATGGTGGACAGTGAAAGATCATGGTGGTCAATGAAAGATTATGGTGGGCAATGAAAGATTATGGTGGGCAATGAAAGAATATGGTGGGCAACCAAAGAATATATGGTGGGCAATGAAAGATTATGGTTGCCAATGAAATATTATGGTGGCCAATGGAAGATTATGGTGGGCAATGAAAGATTATGGTGGGCAATGAAAGATTATGGTGGGCAATGAAAGATTATGGTGGGTAATGAAAGATTATGGTGGGCAATGAAATAATGGTGGGCAATGAAAGATTATGGTGGGCAATGAAAGATTATGGTGGGCAATGAAAGATTATGGTGGGCAATGAAAGATTATGGTGGGCAATGAAAGATTATGGTGGGCAATGAAAGAATATGGTCGGCAATGAAAGATTATGGTGGGCAATGAAAGATTATGGTGGGCAATGAAATAATGGTGGGCAATGAAAGATTATGGTGGGCAATGAATGATTATGGTGGGCAATGAAAGATTATGGTGGGAAATGAAAGATTATGGTGGGCGATGAAAGATTATGGTGGGCAATGAAAGATTATGGTGGGCAATGAAAGATTATGGTGGGCAATGAAAGATTATGGTAGTCAATGAAAGATTGAGTTGGCTAATGGAAGATTGAGTTGGCAAATGAACGATTATGGTGGAAAATGAAAGATTATGGTAGGCAATTAAAGATTATGGTGGGCATTGAAAGAATATGGTGGGCAACGAAAAAATATGGTGGGCAATGAAAGATTATGGTTGCCAATGAAATATTATGGTGGCCAATGGAAGATTATGGTGGGCAATGAAAGATTATGGTGGGCAATGAAAGATTATTGTGGGCAATGAAAGATTATGGTGGGTAATGAAAGATTATGGTGGGCAATGAAATAATGGTGGGCAATGAAAGATTATGGTGGGCAATGAAAGATTATGGTGGGCAATGAAAGATTATGGTGGGCAATGAAAGATTATGGTGGGCAATGAAAGATTATGGTGGGCAATGAAAGAATATGGTCGGCAATGAAAGATTATGGTTGCCAATGAAATATTATGGTGGCCAATGGAAGATTATGGTGGGCAATGAAAGATTATGGTGGGCAATGAAAGATTATGATGGGCAATGAAAGATTATGGTGGGCAATGAAAGATTATGGTGGGCAATGAAAGATTATGGTGGGCTATGAAAGATTATGGTCGGCAATGAAAGATTATGGTTGCCAATGAAATACTATGGTGGCCAATGGAAGATTATGGTGGGCAATGAAAGATTATGGTGGGCAATGGAAGATTATGGTGGGCAATGAAAGATTATGGTGGGCAATGAAAGATTATGGTGGGCAATGAAAGATTATGGTGGGCAATGAAAGATTATGGTGGGCAATGAAAGATTATGGTAGTCAATGAAAGATTGAGTTGGCTAATGAAAGATTGAGTTGGCAAATGAACGATTATGGTGGGCAATGAAAGATTATGGTAGGCAATTAAAGATTATGGTGGACAGTGAAAGATCATGGTGGTCAATGAAAGATTATGGTGGGCAATGAAAGATTATGGTGGGCAATGAAAGATTATGGTGGGCAATGAAAGATTATGGTGGGCAATGAAAGATTATGGTAGTCAATGAAAGATTGAGTTGGCTAATGAAAGATTGAGTTGGCAAATGAACAATTATGGTGGAAAATGAAAGATTATGGTGGGCAATGAAAGAATATGGTGGGCAACCAAAAAATATATGGTGGGCAATGAAAGATTATGGTTGCCAATGAAATATTATGGTGGCCAATGGAAGATTATGGTGGGCAATGAAAGATTATGGTGGGCAATGAAAGATTATGGTGGGCAATGAAAGATTATGGTGGGTAATGAAAGATTATGGTGGGCAATGAAATAATGGTGGGCAGTGAAAGATTATGGTGGGCAATGAAAGATTATGGTGGGCAATGAAAGATTATGGTGGGCAATGAAAGATTATGGTGGGCAATGAAAGATTATGGTTGGCAATGGAAGATTATGGTGGGCAGTGAAAGATTATGGTGGGCAATGGAAGATTATGGTGAGCAATGAAAGATTATGGTCGGCGATGAAAGATTATGGTGGGCAATGAAAGATTATGGTGGGCAATGAAAGATTATGGTGGGCAAAGAAAGATTATGGTGGGCAATGAAAGATTATTGTGGTCAATGAAAGATTATGGTGGGCAATGAAAGATTATGGTGGGCAATGAAAGATTATGGTGGGCAATGAAAGATTATGGTGGGCAATGAAAGATTATGGTAGTCAATGAAAGATTGAGTTGGCTAATGAAAGATTGAGTTGGCAAATGAACGATTATGGTGGAAAATGAAAGATTATGGTAGGCAATTAAAGATTATGGTGGGCAATGAAAGAATATGGTGGGCAACGAAAAAATATGGTGGGCAATGAAAGATTATGGTTGCCAATGAAATATTATGGTGGCCAATGGAAGATTATGGTGGGCAATGAAAGAATATGGTCGGCAATGAAAGATTATGGTGGGCAATGAAAGATTATGGTGGGTAATGAAATAATGGTGGGCAATGAAAGATTATGATGGGCAATGAAAGATTATGGTGGGCAATGAAAGATTATGGTGGGAAATGAAAGATTATGGTGGGCAATGAAAGATTATGGTGGGCAATGAAAGATTATGGTGGGCAATGAAAGATTATGGTGGGCAACGAAAGATTATGGTGGGCAATGAAAGATTATGGTGGGCTATGAAAGATTATGGTCGGCAATGAAAGATTATGGTTGCCAATGAAATATTATGGTGGCCAATGGAAGATTATGGTGGGCAATGAAAGATTATGGTGGGCAATGGAAGATTATGGTGAGCAATGAAAGATTATGGTGGGCAATGAAAGATTATGGTGGGCAATGAAAGATTATGGTGGGCAATGAAAGATTATGGTGGGCAATGGAAGATTATGGTGGGCAATGAAAGATTATTGTGGTCAATGAAAGATTATGGTTGGCAATGAAAGATTATGGTGGGCAATGAAAGATTATGGTGGGCAATGAAAGATTATGGTTGGCAATGAAAGATTATGGTAGTCAATGAAAGATTGAGTTGGCTAATGAAAGATTGAGTTGGCAAATGAACGATTATGGTGGAAAATGAAAGATTATGGTAGGCAATTAAAGATTATGGTGGGCAATGAAAGAATATGGTGGGCAACGAAAAAATATTTTGGGCAATGAAAGATTATGGTTGCCAATGAAATATTATGGTGGCCAATGGAAGATTATGGTGGGCAATGAAAGATTATGGTGGGCAATGAAAGATTATGGTGGGCAATGAAAGATTATGGTGGGCAATGAAAGATTATGGTGGGTGATGAAAGATTATGGTGGGCAATGAAATAATGGTGGGCAATGAAAGATTATGGTGGGCAATGAAAGATTATGGTGGGCAATGAAAGATTATGGTGGGCAATGAAAGATTATGGTGGGCAATGAAAGATTATGGTGGGCAATGAAAGATTATGGTGGGCAATGAAAGATTATGGTGGGCAATGAAAGAATATGGTCGGCAATGAAAGATTATGGTTGCCAATGACAGATTATGGTGGGCAATGAAAGATTATGGTGGGCAATGAAAGATTATGGTGGGCAATGAAAGATTATGGTGGGCAATGAAAGATTATTGTGGGCTATGAAAGATTATGGTCGGCAATGAAAGATTATGGTTGCCAATGAAATATTATGGTGGCCAATGGAAGATTATGGTGGGCAATGAAAGATTATGTTGGGCAATGGAAGATTATGGTGGGCAATGAAAGATTATGGTGGGCAATGAAAGATTATGGTGGGCAATGAAAGATTATGGTGGGCAATGAAAGATTATGGTGGGCAATGAAAGATTATGGTAGTCAATGAAAGATTGAGTTGGCTAATGAAAGATTGAGTTGGCAAATGAACAATTATGGTGGAAAATGAAAGATTATGGTAGGCAATTAAAGATTATGGTGGACAGTGAAAGATCATGGTGGTCAATGAAAGATTATGGTGGGCAATGAAAGATTATGGTGGGCAATGAAAGATTATGGTGGCCAATGAAAGATTATGGTGGGCAATGAAAGATTATGGTAGTCAATGAGAGATTGAGTTGGCTAATGAAAGATTGAGTTGGCAAATGAACGATTATGGTGGAAAATGAAAGATTATGGTAGGCAATTAAAGATTATGGTGGGCAATGAAAGAATATGGTGGGCAACCAAAGAATATATGGTGGGCAATGAAAGATTATGGTTGCCAATGAAATATTATGGTGGCCAATGGAAGATTATGGTGGGCAATGAAAGATTATGGTGGGCAATGAAAGATTATGGTGGGTAATGAAAGATTATGGTGGGCAATGAAATAATGGTGGGCAATGAAAGATTATGGTGGGCAATGAAAGATTATGGTGGGCAATGAAAGATTATGGTGGGCAATGAAAGATTATGGTGGGCAATGAAAGATTGTGATGGGCAATGAAAGATTATGGTGGGCAATGAAAGATTATGGTGGGCAATGAAAGATTATGGTGGGCAATGAAAGAATATGGTCGGCAATGAAAGATTATGGTTGCCAATGGAAGATTATGGTGGGCAATGAAAGATTATGGTGGGCAATGAAAGATTATGGTGGGCAATGAAAGATTATGGTAGGCAATGAAAGATTATGGTGGGTAATGAAAGATTATGGTGGGCAATGAAAGATTATGGTGGGCAATGAAAGAATATGGTTGCCAATGAAATATTATGGTGGCCAATGGAAGATTATGGTGGGCAATGAAAGATTATGGTGGGCAATGGAAGATTATGGTGGGCAATGAAAGATTATGGTGGGCAATGAAAGATTATGGTGGGCAATGAAAGATTATGGTGGGCAATGAAAGATTATGGTGGGCAATGAAAGATTATGGTAGTCAATGAAAGATTGAGTTGGCTAATGAAAGATTGAGTTGGCAAATGAACGATTATGGTGGAAAATGAAAGATTATGGTAGGCAATTAAAGATTATGGTGGGCAATGAAGGAATATGGTGGGCAACGAAAAAATATGGTGGGCAATGGAAGATTATGGTTGCCAATGAAATATTATGGTGGCCAATGGAAGATTATGGTGGGCAATGAAAGATTATGGTGGGCAATGAAAGATTATGGTGGGCAATGAAAGATTATGGTGGGCAATGAAAGATTATGGTGGGTAATGAAAGATTATGGTGGGCAATGAAATAATGGTGGTCAATGAAAGATTATGGTGGGCAATGAAAAATTATGGTGGGCAATGAAAGATTATGGTGGGCAATGAAAGATTATGGTGGGCAATGAAAGATTATGGTGGGCAATGAAAGATTATGGTGGGCAATGAAAGAATATGGTCGGCAATGAAAGATTATGGTTGCCAATGAAATATTATGGTAGCCAATGGAAGATTATGGTGGGCAATGAAAGATTATGGTGGGCAATGAAAGATTATGGTGGGCAATGAAAGATTATGGTGGGCAATGAAAGATTATGGTGGGCTATGAAAGATTATGATCGGCAATGAAAGATTATGGTTGCCAATGAAATACTATGGTGGCCAATGGAAGATTATGGTGGGCAATGAAAGATTATGGTGGGCAATGGAAGATTATGGTGGGCAATGAAAGATTATGGTGGGCAATGAAAGATTATGGTGGGCAATGAAAGATTATGGTGGGCAATGAAAGATTATGGTAGTCAATGAAAGATTATGGTAGTCAATGAAAGATTGAGTTGGCTAATGAAAGATTGAGTTGGCAAATGAACGATTATGATGGGCAATGAAAGATTATGGTAGGCAATTAAAGATTATGGTGGACAGTGAAAGATCATGGTGGTCAATGAAAGATTATGGTGGGCAATGAAAGATTATGGTGGGCAATGAAAGAATATGGTGGGCAACCAAAGAATATATGGTGATCAATGTAAGATTATGGTTGCCAATGAAATATTATGGTGGCCAATGGAAGATTATGGTGGGCAATGAAAGATTATGGTGGGCAATGAAAGACTATGGTGGGCAATGAAAGATTATGGTGGGTAATGAAAGATTATGGTGGGCAATGAAATAATGGTGGGCAATGAAAGATTATGGTGGGCAATGAAAGATTATGGTGGGCAATGAAAGATTATGGTGGGCAATGAAAGATTATGGTGGGCAATGAAAGATTATGGTGGGCAATGAAAGATTATGGTGGGAAATGAAAGATTATGGTGGGCGATGAAAGATTATGGTGGGCAATGAAAGATTATGGTGGGCAATGAAAGATTATGGTGGGCAATGAAAGATTATGGTAGTCAATGAAAGATTGAGTTGGCTAATGAAAGATTGAGTTGGCTAATTAAAGATTGAGTTGGCAAATGAACGATTATGGTGGAAAATGAAAGATTATGGTAGGCAATTAAAGATTATGGTGGGCAATGAAATATTATGGTGGCCAATGGAAGATTATGGTGGGCAATGAAAGATTATGGTGGGCAATGAAAGATTATGGTGGGTAATGAAAGATTATGGTGGGCAATGAAATAATGGTGGGCAATGAAAGATTATGGTGGGCAATGAAAGATTATGGTGGGCAATGAAAGATTATGGTGGGCAATGAAAGATTATGGTGGGCAATGAAAGATTATGGTGGGCAATGAAAGAATATGGTCGGCAATGAAAGATAATGGTTACCAATGGAAGATTATGGTGGGCAATGAAAGATTATGGTGGGCAATGAAAGATTATGGTGGGCAATGAAAGATTATGGTGGGCAATGAAAGATTATGGTGGGTAATGAAAGATTATGGTGGGCAATGAAATAATGGTGGGCAATGAAAGATTATGGTGGGCAATGAAAGATTATGGTGGGCAATGAAAGATTATGGTGGGCAATGAAAGATTATGGTGGGCAATGAAAGATTATGGTGGGCAATGAAAGATTATGGTGGGCAATGAAAGAATATGGTTGCCAATGAAATATTATGGTGGCCAATGGAAGATTATGGTGGGCAATGAAAGATTATGGTGGGCAATGGAAGATTATGGTGGGCAATGAAAGATTATGGTGGGCAATGAAAGATTATGGTGGGCAATGAAAGATTATGGTGGGCAATGAAAGATTATGGTGGGCAATGGAAGATTATGGTAGTCAATGAAAGATTGAGTTGGCTAATGAAAGATTGAGTTGGCAAATGAACGATTATGGTGGAAAATGAAAGATTATTGTAGGCAATTAAAGATTATGGTGGGCAATGAAGGAATATGATGGGCAACGAAAAAATATGGTGGGCAATGAAAGATTATGGTTGCCAATGAAATATTATGGTGGCCAATGGAAGATTATGGTGGGCAATGAAAGATTATGGTGGGCAATGAAAGATTATGGTGGGCAATGAAAGATTATGGTGGGCAATGAAAGATTATTGTGGGCTATGAAAGATTATGGTCGGCAATGAAAGATTATGGTTGCCAATGAAATATTATGGTGGCCAATGGAAGATTATGGTGGGCAATGAAAGATTATTTTGGGCAATGGAAGATTATGGTGGGCAATGAAAGATTATGGTGGGCAATGAAAGATTATGGTGGGCAATGAAAGATTATGGTGGGCAATGAAAGATTATGGTGGGCAATGAAAGATTATGGTAGTCAATGAAAGATTGAGTTGGCTAATGAAAGATTGAGTTGGCAAATGAACAATTATGGTGGAAAATGAAAGATTATGGTAGGCAATTAAAGATTATGGTGGACAGTGAAAGATCATGGTGGTCAATGAAAGATTATGGTGGGCAATGAAAGATTATGGTGGGCAATGAAAGATTATGGTGGCCAATGAAAGATTATGGTGGGCAATGAAAGATTATGGTAGTCAATGAAAGATTGAGTTGGCTAATGAAAGATTGAGTTGGCAAATGAACGATTATGGTGGAAAATGAAAGATTATGGTAGGCAATTAAAGATTATGGTGGGCAATGAAAGAATATGGTGGGCAACCAAAGAATAAATGGTGGGCAATGAAAGATTATGGTTGCCAATGAAATATTATGGTGGCCAATGGAAGATTATGGTGGGCAATGAAAGATTATGGTGGGCAATGAAAGATTATGGTGGGTAATGAAAGATTATGGTGGGCAATGAAATAATGGTGGGCAATGAAAGATTATGGTGGGCAATGAAATAATGGTGGGCAATGAAAGATTATGGTGGGCAATGAAAGATTATGGTGGGCAATGAAAGATTATGGTGGGCAATGAAAGATTATGGTGGGCAATGAAAGATTGTGATGGGCAATGAAAGATTATGGTGGGCAATGAAAGATTATGGTGGGCAATGAAAGATTATGGTGGGCAATGAAAGAATATGGTCGGCAATGAAAGATTATGGTTGCCAATGGAAGATTATGGTGGGCAATGAAAGATTATGGTGGGCAATGAAAGATTATGGTGGGCAATGAAAGATTATGGTAGGCAATGAAAGATTATGGTGGGTAATGAAAGATTATGGTGGGCAATGAAAGATTATGGTGGGCAATGAAAGAATATGGTTGCCAATGAAATATTATGGTGGGCAATGGAAGATTATGGTGGGCAATGAAAGATTATGGTGGGCAATGAAAGAATATGGTTGCCAATGAAATATTATGGTGGGCAATGGAAGATTATGGTGGGCAATGAAAGATTATGGTGGGCAATGGAAGATTATGGTGGGCAATGAAAGATTATGGTGGGCAATGAAAGATTATGGTGGGCAATGAAAGATTATGGTAGTCTATGAAAGATTGAGTTGGCTAATGAAAGATTGAGTTGGCAAATGAACGATTATGGTGGAAAATGAAAGATTATGGTAGGCAATTAAAGATTATGGTGGGCAATGAAGGAATATGGTGGGCAACGAAAAAATATGGTGGGCAATGAAAGATTATGGTTGCCAATGAAATATTATGGTGGCCAATGGAAGATTATGGTGGGCAATGAAAGATTATGGTGGGCAATGAAAGATTATGGTGGGCAATGAAAGATTATGGTGGTCAATGAAAGATTATGGTGGGTAATGAAAGATTATGGTGGGCAATGAAATAATGGTGGTCAATGAAAGATTATGGTGGGCAATGAAAAATTATGGTGGGCAATGAAAGATTATGGTGGGCAATGAAAGATTATGGTGGGCAATGAAAGATTATGGTGGGCAATGAAAGATTATGGTGGGCAATGAAAGAATATGGTCGGCAATGAAAGATTATGGTTGCCAATGAAATATTATGGTGGCCAATGGAAGATTATGGTGGGCAATGAAAGATTATGGTGGGCAATGAAAGATTATGGTGGGCAATGAAAGATTATGGTGGGCAATGAAAGATTATGGTGGGCTATGAAAGATTATGATCGGCAATGAAAGATTATGGTTGCCAATGAAATATTATGGTGGCCAATGGAAGATTATGGTGGGCAATGAAAGATTATGGTGGGCAATGGAAGATTATGGTGGGCAATGAAAGATTATGGTGGGCAATGAAAGATTATGGTGGGCAATGAAAGATTATGGTGGGCAATGAAAGATTATGGTAGTCAATGAAAGATTGAGTTGGCTAATGAAAGATTGAGTTGGCAAATGAACGATTATGATGGGCAATGAAAGATTATGGTAGGCAATTAAAGATTATGGTGGACAGTGAAAGATCATGGTGGTCAATGAAAGATTATGGTGGGCAATGAAAGATTATGGTGGGCAATGAAAGAATATGGTGGGCAACCAAAGAATATATGGTGGGCAATGAAAGATTATGGTTGCCAATGAAATATTATGGTGGCCAATGGAAGATTATGGTGGGCAATGAAAGATTATGGTGGGCAATGAAAGATTATGGTGGGCAATGAAAGATTATGGTGGGTAATGAAAGATTATGGTGGGCAATGAAATAATGGTGGGCAATGAAAGATTATGGTGGGCAATGAAAGATTATGGTGGGCAATGAAAGATTATGGTGGGCAATGAAAGATTATGGTGGGCAATGAAAGATTATGGTGGGAAATGAAAGATTATGGTGGGCGATGAAAGATTATGGTGGGCAATGAAAGATTATGGTGGGCAATGAAAGATTATGGTGGGCAATGAAAGATTATGGTAGTCAATGAAAGATTGAGTTGGCTAATGAAAGATTGAGTTGGCTAATTAAAGATTGAGTTGGCAAATGAACGATTATGGTGGAAAATGAAAGATTATGGTAGGCAATTAAAGATTATGGTGGGCAATGAAATATTATGGTGGCCAATGGAAGATTATGGTGGGCAATGAAAGATTATGGTGGGCAATGAAAGATTATGGTGGGTAATGAAAGATTATGGTGGGCAATGAAATAATGGTGGGCAATGAAAGATTATGGTGGGCAATGAAAGATTATGGTGGGCAATGAAAGATTATGGTGGGCAATGAAAGATTATGGTGGGCAATGAAAGATTATGGTGGGCAATGAAAGATTATGGTGGGCAATGAAAGATTATGGTGGGCAATGAAAGAATATGGTCGGCAATGAAAGATAATGGTTACCAATGGAAGATTATGGTGGGCAATGAAAGATTATGGTGGGCAATGAAAGATTATGGTGGGCAATGAAAGATTATGGTGGGCAATGAAAGATTATGGTGGGTAATGAAAGATTATGGTGGGCAATGAAATAATGGTGGGCAATGAAAGATTATGGTGGGCAATGAAAGATTATGGTGGGCAATGAATGATTATGGTGGGCAATGAAAGATTATGGTGGGCAATGAAAGATTATGGTGGGCAATGAAAGATTATGGTGGGCAATGAAAGAATATGGTTGCCAATGAAATATTATGGTGGCCAATGGAAGATTATGGTGGGCAATGAAAGATTATGGTGGGCAATGGAAGATTATGGTGGGCAATGAAAGATTATGGTGGGCAATGAAAGATTATGGTGGGCAATGAAAGATTATGGTGGGCAATGAAAGATTATGGTGGGCAATGGAAGATTATGGTAGTCAATGAAAGATTGAGTTGGCTAATGAAAGATTGAGTTGGCAAATGAACGATTATGGTGGAAAATGAAAGATTATTGTAGGCAATTAAAGATTATGGTGGGCAATGAAGGAATATGATGGGCAACGAAAAAATATGGTGGGCAATGAAAGATTATGGTTGCCAATGAAATATTATGGTGGCCAATGGAAGATTATGGTGGGCAATGAAAGATTATGGTGGGCAATGAAAGATTATGGTGGGCAATGAAAGATAATGGTGGGCAATGAAAGATTATGGTGGGTAATGAAAGATTATGGTGGGCAATGAAATAGTGGTGGTCAATGAAAGATTATGGTGGGCAATGAAAAATTATGGTGGGCAATGAAAGATTATGGTGGGCAATGAAAGAATATGGTCGGCAATGAAAGATTATGGTGGGCAATGAAAGATTATGGTGGGCAATGAAAGAATATGGTCGGCAATGAAAGATTATGGTTGCCAATGAAATATTATGGTGGCCAATGGAAGATTATGGTGGGCAATGAAAGATTATGGTGGGCAATGAAAGATTATGGTGGGCATTGAAAGATTATGGTGGGCAATGAAAGATTATGGTGGGCAATGAAAGATTATGGTGGGCTATTAAAGATTATGATCGGCAATGAAAGATTATGGTTGCCAATGAAATATTATGGTGGCCAATGGAAGATTATGGTGGGCAATGAAAGATTATGGTGGGCAATGGAAGATTATGGTGGGCAATGAAAGATTATGGTGGGCAATGAAAGATTATGGTGGGCAATGAAAGATTATGGTGGGCAATGAAAGATTATGGTGGGCAATGAAAGATTATGGTAGTCAATGAAAGATTGAGTTGGCTAATGAAAGATTGAGTTGGCAAATGAACGATTATGGTGGGCAATGAAAGATTATGGTAGGCAATTAAAGATTATGGTGGACAGTGAAAGATCATGGTGGTCAATGAAAGATTATGGTGGGCAATGAAAGATTATGGTGGGCAATGAAAAAATATAGTGGGCAACCAAAGAATATATGGTGGGCAATGAAAGATTATGGTTGCCAATGAAATATTATGGTGGCCAATGGAAGATTATGGTGGGCAATGAAAGATTATGGTGGGCAATGAAAGATTATGGTGGGCAATGAAAGATTATGGTGGGTAATGAAAGATTATGGTGGGCAATGAAATAATGGTGGGCAATGAAAGATTATGGTGGGCAATGAAAGATTATGGTGGGCAATGAAAGATTATGGTGGGCAATGAAAGATTATGGTGGGCAATGAAAGATTATGGTGGGCAATGAAAGAATATGGTCGGCAATGAAAGATTATGGTGGGCAATGAAAGATTATGGTGGGCAATGAAATAATGGTGGGCAATGAAAGATTATGGTGGGCAATGAAAGATTATGGTGGGCAATGAAAGATTATGGTGGGAAATGAAAGATTATGGTGGGCGATGAAAGATTATGGTGGGCAATGAAAGATTATGGTGGGCAATGAAAGATTATGGTGGGCAATGAAAGATTATGGTGGGCAATGAAAGATTATGGTAGTCAATGAAAGATTGAGTTGGCTAATGAAAGATTGAGTTGGCTAATGAAAGATTTTGTTGGCAAATGAACGATTATGGTGGAAAATGAAAGATTATGGTAGGCAATTAAAGATTATGGTGGGCAATGAAAGAATATGGTGGGCAACGAAAAAATATGGTGGGCAATGAAAGATTATGGTTGCCAATGAAATATTATGGTGGCCAATGGAAGATTATGGTGGGCAATGAAAGATTATGGTGGGCAATGAAAGATTATGGTGGGCAATGAAAGATTATGGTGGGCAATGAAAGATTATGGTGGGTAATGAAAGATTATGGTGGGCAATGAAATAATGGTGGGCAATGAAAGATTATGGTGGGCAATGAAAGATTATGGTGGGCAATGAAAGATTATGGTGGGCGATGAAAGAATATGGTCGGCAATGAAAGATTATGGTTGCCAATGAAATATTATGGTGGCCAATGGAAGATTATGGTGGGCAATGAAAGATTATGGTGGGCAATGAAAGATTATGGTGGGCAATGAAAGATTATTGTGGGCAATGAAAGATTATGGTGGGCAATGAAAGATTATGGTGGGCAATGAAAGATTATGGTGGGCAATGGAAGATTATGGTGGGCAATGAAAGATTATGGTGGGCAATGAAAGATTATGGTGGGCAATGAAAGATTATGGTGGGCAATGAAAGATTATGGTGGGCAATGAAAGATTATGGTAGTCAATGAAAGATTGAGTTGGCTAATGAAAGATTGAGTTGGCAAATGAACGATTATGGTGGGCAATGAAAGATTATGGTAGGCAATTAAAGATTATGGTGGACAGTGAAAGATCATGGTGGTCAATGAAAGATTATGGTGGGCAATGAAAGATTATGGTGGGCAATGAAAGATTATGGTGGGCAATGAAAGATTGAGTTGGCTAATGAAAGATTGAGTTGGCAAATGAACAATTATGGTGGAAAATGAAAGATTATGGTGGGCAATGAAAGAATATGGTGGGCAACCAAAGAATATATGGTGGGCAATGAAAGATTATGGTTGCCAATGAAATATTATGGTGGCCAATGGAAGATTATGGTGGGCAATGAAAGATTATGGCGGGCAATGAAAGATTATGGTGGGCAATGAAAGATTATGGTGGGTAATGAAAGATTATGGTGGGCAATGAAATAATGGTGGGCAATGAAAGATTATGGTGGGAAATGAAAGATTATGGTGGGCAATGAAAGATTATGGTGGGCAATGAAAGATTATGGTGGGCAATGAAAGATTATGGTGGGCAATGAAAGATTATGGTGGCAATGGAAGATTATGGTGGGCAATGAAAGATTATGGTGGGCAATGGAAGATTATGGTGAGCAATGAAAGATTATGGTGGGCGATGAAAGATTATGGTGGGCAATGAAATATTATGGTGGGCAATGAAAGATTATGGTGGGCAATGGAAGATTATGGTGGGCAATGAAAGATTATTGTGGTCAATGAAAGATTATGGTGGGCAATGAAAGATTATGGTGGGCAATGAAAGATTATGGTGGGCAATGAAAGATTATGGTGGGCAATGAAAGATTATGGTAGTCAATGAAAGATTGAGTTGGCTAATGAAAGATTGAGTTGGCAAATGAACGATTATGGTGGAAAATGAAAGATTATGGTAGGCAATTAAAGATTATGGTGGGCAATGAAAGAATATGGTGGGCAACGAAAAAATATGGTGGGCAATGAAAGATTATGGTTGCCAATGAAATATTATGGTGGCCAATGGAAGATTATGGTGGGCAATGAAAGATTATGGTGGGCGATGAAAGATTATGGTGGGCAATGAAAGATTATGGTGGGTAATGAAAGATTATGGTGGGCAATGAAATAATGGTGGCAATGAAAGATTATGGTGGGCAATGAAAGATTATGGTGGGCAATGAAAGATTATGGTGGGCAATGAAAGAATATGGTCGGCAATGAAAGATTATGGTGGGCAATGAAAGATTATGGTGGGCAATGAAATAATGGTGGGCAATGAAAGATTATGATGGGCAATGAAAGATTATGGTGGGCAATGAAAGATTATGGTGGGAAATGAAAGATTATGGTGGGCAATGAAAGATTATGGTGGGCAATGAAAGATTATGGTGGGCAATGAAAGATTATGGTGGGCAACGAAAGATTATGGTGGGCAATGAAAGATTATGGTGGGCTATGAAAGATTATGGTCGGCAATGAAAGATTATGGTTGCCAATGAAATATTATGGTGGCCAATGGAAGATTATGGTGGGCAATGAAAGATTATGGTGGGCAATGGAAGATTATGGTGAGCAATGAAAGATTATGGTGGGCAATGAAAGATTATGGTGGGCAATGAAAGATTATGGTGGGCAATGAAAGATTATGGTGGGCAATGGAAGATTATGGTGGGCAATAAAAGATTATTGTGGTCAATGAAAGATTATGGTGGGCAATGAAAGATTATGGTGGGCAATGAAAGATTATGGTGGGCAATGAAAGATTATGGTGGGCAATGAAAGATTATGGTAGTCAATGAAAGATTGAGTTGGCTAATGAAAGATTGAGTTGGCAAATGAACGATTATGGTGGAAAATGAAAGATTATGGTAGGCAATTAAAGATTATGGTGGGCAATGAAAGAATGTGGTGGGCAACGAAAAAATATTTTGGGCAATGAAAGATTATGGTTGCCAATGAAATATTATGGTGGCTAATGGAAGATTATGGTGGGCAATGAAAGATTATGGTGGGCAATGAAAGATTATGGTGGGCAATGAAAGATTATGGTGGGCAATGAAAGATTATGGTGGGTAATGAAAGATTTTGGTGGGCAATGAAATAATGGTGGGCAATGAAAGATTATGGTGGGCAATGAAAGATTATGGTGGGCAATGAAAGATTATGGTGGGCAATGAAAGATTATGGTGGGCAATGAAAGATTATGGTGGGCAATGAAAGATTATGGTGGGCAATGAAAGAATATGGTCGGTAATGAAAGATTATGGTTGCCAATGAAAGATTATGGTGGGCAATGAAAGATTATGGTGGGCAATGAAAGATTATGGTGGGCAATGAAAGATTATGGTGGGCAATGAAAGATTATGGTGGGCTATGAAAGATTATGGTCGGCAATGAAAGATTATGGTTGCCAATGAAATATTATGGTGGCCAATGGAAGATTATGGTGGGCAATGAAAGATTATGTTGGGCAATGGAAGATTATGGTGGGCAATGAAAGATTATGGTGGGCAATGAAAGATTATGGTGGGCAATGAAAGATTATGGTAGTCAATGATAGATTGAGTTGGCTAATGAAAGATTGAGTTGGCAAATGAACAATTATGGTGGAAAATGAAAGATTATGGTAGGCAATTAAAGATTATGGTGGACAGTGAAAGATCATGGTGGTCAATGAAAGATTATGGTGGGCAATGAAAGATTATGGTGGCCAATGAAAGATTATGGTGGGCAATGAAAGATTATGGTAGTCAATGAAAGATTGAGTTGGCTAATGAAAGATTGAGTTGGCTAATGAAAGATTGAGTTGGCAAATGAACGATTATGGTGGAAAATGAAAGATTATGGTAGGCAATTAAAGATTATGGTGGGCAATGAAAGAATATGGTGGGCAACCAAAGAATATATGGTGGGCAATGAAAGATTATGGTTGCCAATGAAATATTATGGTGGCCAATGGAAGATTATGGTGGGCAATGAAAGATTATGGTGGGCAATGAAAGATTATGGTGGGTAATGAAAGATTATGGTGGGCAATGAAATAATGGTGGGCAATGAAAGATTATGGTGGGCAATGAAAGATTATGGTGGGCAATGAAAGATTATGGTGGGCAATGAAAGATTATGGTGGGCAATGAAAGATTATGGTGGGCAATGATAGATTATGGTGGGCAATGAAAGATTATGGTGGGCAATGAAAGATTATGGTGGGCAATGAAAGAATATGGTCGGCAATGAAAGATTATGGTTGCCAATGAAATATTATGGTGGCCAATAGAAGATTATGTTGGGCAATGAAAGATTATGGTGGGCAATGAAAGATTATGGTGTGCTGCAATTTACCTGTGTGACACAGGTAAATTGCGGCACTTTAATTTTTAATTGCAGCCCTCTCAAGAGAGTCTCTAAAAATTTTTGAATCGAAATTACATTAAAATATTGCATAGCTATCAAAAGAAGCACAGTGAATGCTATAACTTATTAATTTAAGTTTTGACGTGTGTTTTGAAGCTATGATGTTTCAGTTGCTAGAGGCCGCAGTTAGTGAGTGGGCCGCAATTTACCTGCGTGACCCTATCATGAAGCTGTCTGTGGTGGATTTAATAGAAGGGGGTTCCCTTTGGCCTTGAATTGTTGTAATTTGGATTAATAATTGTCTTCTTTCATTCTTATTATGTTTATATTTTTGCGCCACTTGCAGTTTTAGAGGGTAGCACTAGGTTTATGCTTTCAAACTACAAGGTCTTCGACTTTTGGGCTTGTTAGGCTTGTAGGCTTAATTTACTATCCCCTTTTCATTTTAATCTTCCATCCGTGAGTGCAGCCTCCAGACCTTAAATTGGGTCCTTTTTTATTCTTTTCAAGTGAATGCATTCTCGGAGTAGCTCTTCTGTATCCATGAGCATTGTCACCGACGGTGGTAGGTGACTTTGTTATTGAAGCCACTTTCCTTTCTGACTGCTTCTTCCAGTCCCTTGTATTTAATTTCATTGTCAGCGATATGGCCTTTGGTTCCAAAGAAAACGTCAAACCCCTACTTAAATTAAAAATGATTATATATTAATAACTTTATACTAAAAAAAACTATCTTAACAGTTGCAAATTGGATGATGACCAAGTTTTTTTCCTTTTTATTTCATTGAAATTCACTGTTTTGTAGAATAGCACTACATAGGGATAACAATGTAGTCTTAGATTGTTTATTAATATAATTACCTTCGCAGAATGCGGAAGGTCATATTATCATCGGAATATATTTATTTATTTATTTATCATCTTGTTATTCGCTTAACTGAAAAAGTGTTCAACCAAATTGCCTGAAATTTGGTAAAACGATTGGTCCATGTCCAGTGACCTGCTGGTAGAATTTTAGGAGCGACCCGGTCAAAGGTCAAGTTCATGATCGTTTATAACTCAAAAAGTTTTGAACCATATTGCATGAAACTTGGTGGGACGGTTGGTCAATATACAGGAACAATTTTGTAAGATTTTAGGAGCAATCGGGTCAAAGATCAAGGTCAAGGCCATTTGTAACTCAATAACTCCAAAAGTATTCAACCAAATTGTCTGAAATTTGATGGGACGATTGGTCAATGTCCAGGAACGATCTGGGAGAATTTTGGAAGCGATCCGGTCAAAGTTCAAGGTCATTTATAACTCGATAACTCAAAAGGTATTGTACCATATTGCATGAAACTTGGTTAGACGATTGGTTATTATCCAGTTAGCAGTTTCTCAAATTTTATGAGAGAACGGGTCAAAGCGGAGGCGAAGTTATGCGCTCTACCGAGTGCACATAATCTAGTTTGCCATATGTTTTTGCACCGTGTTTGTTCATTTTCCTATTACTTTCGCTATTACTAGATTCTCATTCCGTAACATTCCATTGAAGAGTCTCTTTCATTCCATTCACGGCGTCTCTTTCCAATCTAACTGCTAGATCTATATTAAGGTCTTTTCTATTTATTTTCCGATTTACGAAATCTCGAAACCATTATATTCGCATCAAACCTATTCAATAACAATAAATAATATACTTATTTATATTATTAAAATTGTTTCCATTTCAATGGAGAGAGCATTCGATAGGTGGAACTCTAAAGACCACTACCCATGACCAGATCACTTCTCCTCACAAGAAAGCGGGAGAAACAAACGACAGCTGTGCAAATCTCACTTTTCTTAATTGGTAAGGACAAATTTCTATTAGTTCAGTGATAACTGATATAATTAGCAAAGTTATTCGTATCAGTTATGTTTCATAAATATATAATTTAAAAAATGTATGAAAATTGTTTAAAGATATAATATAGTAGGCTAATTGTAAAGCCCCCAGTGGTCTTATCCTTCAGTCTTATCCTTTTTGTGGCTACTTGTAGTTTCTGAGGATAGTGCTATGGTTTTTTTTTGTGTCCCGTAGGCTTCATTTATTATCACCTCTTCATTTTCCTTTTCCATCTGTGAGTGCTGCAACCGGTGCTGGTGACTCTTTTTGCCATATTCCTTGGTAAGTGATTGCAGTCATGGATTATTTTTTTTTGTCATCCTTGAGCGTTGTCTCAGACTGTTGGTAGGTTATTCTTTCATGGAGTCTCCTTCCTTTCTAACTGTTACTTCAAGCCCCTTATATATTCAATTTCTTTTCAATATCAGCGATATGGCCTAAAAACTTCCAATTAAGGGGACCGTCCGTAAATTTTGTAAACAAATTTATTAATAAAGCTACGGTTATGAAACTTGGTTCCTAAATATAAAATTGAATAATATTATGTTTTTGTTCGTGGCATTTTTTCGATTAGACGCATAGAAAACAAGTTATTCGAATTTCGAACGAATTTCGAACTGGGTATTCAAACATGTACTTCTAATACAGTTTTTGTAGCTACGGGTTTGCGGTTTTTTTCATTCGATTCTCCTGATGATTCTCTACAAAAGCCTGAAGATCGATTTTTGAATTTCGAATTAGTTTACGAAAAATTTGATTTTTCGTGAAAAAACTAAAATTTTCAAAAAAAAAAAAAATTATATTTCTAAAAAAAAAATTGTATTTCGAAATTCAAAAATCAATCCTCAAGCTTTTGTAGAGAATTACCAGGAGAATCGAATGAAAAAAACCGCAATGCTCTAGCTTCAACCAAAAAAATGTGCGGGGTTTTGAATTACAAGATTTGTAGATCTCAAAATTAGTAGGAATTTCCTTTCAAAGTTTGATGATATGACACGCAGCATCCATCCACTTCGAAGGTTTAGAGATAACTGAGCAATCTTTCTTTGCATTCATTGATGTGGGCGTTATATAGTGGTAGGTTAGATACCAGATATAGCGAGATAATTAATTATTACGAATTATAATTGGCTGAGAGATGGTTTTTAGAGTACATATTGACTCCCTATCCCCCGGCCCACTTTTCCCTTTCTCCCTCTCCCCAGGGGGTTAGAGTTATACGAGACTTCTGATATTTTGCACACACTATAAGAAGGTTATAAAACAACTATTTACACAATAAAAAAAAAAGATAAAATTTTGAGATTTCTTCGCGGACGGTCCCCTTAAATTGATTGGCAATTGTAAATTATTTCGTTCAAATACTTCACAATTGATAATTGTAAATATACAACTTACTTTTTCTTTAGTTTCTGAATTGATAAACGGTTATTTATTTTGGTAGTATTAAAATTTGCAATTATTCAGAGTACAGGTAATAATTAATTAAACTCTTATATAGTTACTTGTATACAATTTTTTTAACATCTATTGAGAGAGTATAATGGTCGTTCTTAAAGGGTACTTTACACGAGGCTAGTTTACTCGCTACAGGCTGGCGAGTTTACAAGCTGCTAGTAAACTCGCCTCGTGTCATCATGTTGGCTAGTAAACTAGCAGCTTGTAAAAAAGCTGCCTGGAAAGCAAAACATGTTCAACTTTTCTCACAGCTAGTTTGCTAGTTAGAAGCCCCGCCCCTTCCCAGACACTACTCCGACACTACAAAACTGTTGCACTGAATTACACCTAATTTGGCTAATTTCTAATTATTTCGAACTATACCAAGTTACACCAAATTATATAGAATTACACCTAGTTATATCGAATTACACCTAATTGCACCTAAAATCTGAATTACACCTAAATATACCGAATTACACACATGTAAATATACAGAATGACGCCTAATTATATCAAATTACAGATGATTATATCGAATTTCACCTAAATTATTATACCGAATTACACCTAATTAAACCAAATTGATTTATCTATTTATTTCAATACTTATAGTTTTAGAGGATAGAGCTAGGGTTTTAATTTTGCAACTACGTGGTCTTAGATTTTGTGTTTGGGTGGGCCCGTAGCTTCAATTACTATCACCTCTTCATTTTCCTCTTCCATTCGTGAGTGCAGCCACCGGTACATGCTTGTGTTTCTTTTCGCCACATTCCTTGCAAGTGACTGCATTCACTGAGTAGCTTTTCTGCATTCATGAGCATTGTCATGCACTGACGGTTGTAGGTTATTTTGTTCATGAATCCACTTTCCTTTCTGACTGCTTCTTCCAGTCCCTTGTATTTAATTTCCTTTTGACGTTAGCGATATGGTATTTGGTCCTGAGGCAGACATTAAACCCAAACTAAAATATTTTTTTTTTTGTGTCCATTTTGTTATACCTATTATATTTCCCGAGATAGTTTCTTGCCTGAAGTAAATGCTGTAACGATGGATAATAATTACACAAACTTTTTGGTTACATAAATAGGATGCCGCAGAAGCCTTGTAGCTTTACGGGCCTATATATTCTTCTTAAAGTTTTTCCTTCTTTTTCTTTTAATATATATTTCCTACAATTGGAATGTATCCCGGCGTTCCAATTGTATTGAATTTTGTAAGGAAATATTTTGTTTAAATAAATGAATTATACCGAATTACACCTAATTTTACCGAAATAATTCAGTATCCCAATATATCCCCATACAGTTCAGCATCCCCTCTCTATTCCCATACAGTTCGGTATCCCCTGCCTATTCTCAAACAGTTCGGTATCCAACCTCTATTCCACACTGAAAGAAAAGTGTACTTAACCGAACCTATATATAGTGTCATACAAACCACAATGTTGGTCATTTTTAAAAAATACCACAGCTGTGGTTTGGATCAAACATCATGAATTTATAATGTAATTTTACGTACATGCATGTACTTTATCTTACCTACATCTATCATCATTCTAACTACAGCTGAATGACAATTTTACCTACATACATGCAATTCAAACCACAGCTTTGGTTAAACATTACCTACATGCTTATGAATTAAACTACAGCTGGCAGTCTATTTTACCAACATGCATGCAATTCAAACCTCATGTAAAAGAATATTTAACTGATAAACTAATCATTCAAACTATAGTCGCTGAGCAATTTTACCTACATGCATTTTATTTTAGCCACTTGGGTAATGTTTACTTTAGCTACACTCAATTACAAAATACTGTAGTAATCAAATTCATAAGAATACATAGATAATTTATCATGAGGATTAACTAATAAATATAGAGTGATAATACTTCTGTTAAGTTAGTTAAAATAGATACAATATAAATAATTAAATTGGATATTTAGCAAATCTTTTCATATTTAACAAATCATTGTAATAAAACTCAAAATTAATGAATTACATTTAATATAAAATGAACAATTTCAGAACACACATTACTTGGTAAACACTAGTAAGAAGAAAATTATAATAGTTTCTCAGAAGCTAGAAAAATTGAAGAAGTTACCAATTTATGTATTATTAAACATGAATAAAATATTCTAGAAACATAACAATCCTATTATAACTCATTTAATAGATTACTAAATTAGAGATCACACCATCAGAGGAGAAACTGCAACTAGATTATAACTCGAGGATTAAAGAAAAAGTTATCTGTGGTTATGTTTAAAAAAGGCCCAAATAAAGCTTCCTTATATATATAGCTCCAAGATTTAAGTACCCAAACAAATAAAAAGTCATTTAGTAGGTCATGAACTGAATTGTTCAATGTCCACAGCTAGCTATTTCTCCAAACAACTCACCAAATTAAATAATGCATAGAGCTTTCAAATCATACATTGCATGAATATCGTATAATGATGTTCACAGTAAAGTGAAAAAATGTTTCAGCACTCCTTGCAATATTGCAAATTCAAAACTTGGAATAGTTTAAAATGCTACATCAATCGCCTTCAAAAAGTGTTGGTACCCAAAACATAATGTCATCAGAGGAAACATAATATTGATCAACTTCAGAATACTTTGAAGATGGGAGGCTGGAATGAGACTAAGAAGGAAGATTACTTCTCTTGCCAAGCTATCCTCTTCAATAGTTAGCCATATGACTGAAAAGAAAATTAAAAGTATCAATTAATGAAGATCTTCCCATTCATAGTTAGCTAGAAGCCAAATAAATAGGTAAAACTCACAGAAACTTACCTCTTAAAGTTAACACCAACATCAGCAGTTGTGGGCCTCAATATCTTGTTGTTGTGATGATGTTAGCAAAAGTAAGCAAGCCACCCCAAAAGTCTTCATTAGAATGTCTCTGGTCTCTGCAAAAAATATGGAATTAGGAAATTGTTGAGAATAGTTAGTACAATTGAGAGATTAAGGCTAATTACTAACAAGCTATGTAGCAATGATTAGCAAAAATAGACTAAAATATAATGATAATTGACTCAATTGTTAAAATAATCATCCGCAAGAGATATAAACAGTCTTAGATTAGGTAACAGCAAGAACATATTTCCTTTATCCAATGGACTTCTCTAAATTAGAAATAAATATAGTAGACTTGAAAGCAGAGAATGAATATAATTGAATGAGAAAAATAATCAATTAGCT
Organism: Caprella mutica; assembly: GCA_947561585.1. NCBI lineage: Eukaryota > Metazoa > Arthropoda > Malacostraca > Amphipoda > Caprellidae > Caprella > Caprella mutica. The sequence continues at coordinate 19,916 of CANNZV010003797.1, read as the reverse complement.
ATCATGCAGCTATTGATGACAACATAGAATTAAATGTAAAGAAGTAGCTACTAGCTACTGAATTTCAATCACTTTGTAGCTACTGTTATCAAATATTCATATCATATAACTCTGAAAGTCATGGTATCTATAAAAAGTTGAAATTCTATAAAAAGCAGTGGGAGATTCTGAAATTTGGGTTGATTTCAGAAAGCATTTCAGTCACAATTAATTAAATTGTTACAGAGAGCCAGAAAGTAGCTATCTCAAATCAAATCTGCTGAATATTAATTTTTTAAACATTTTCTGTGCAAAAAGTACTTATTTTCTTCTTCAATTTACATTTATTTTGTTGAAAACCGAATGCAAAATAGAGAATTCTAGAACAATTTACCAGTTTCAGTAGTCTGGTATTTGAATTAAAATATTTGATAGTAAAGAATACATTATTTAAAAATCTATTTGGCATACAGGTTACAATTGAATATATTAAATGCATTGGATTTTAAAAATCCCATTAACTGATCATCATATATCAAAGTCCATAGAAACTGATCTCAAAAAAATCTATTTTGATTATTGTTCTCAACTTCTCATTGAAATACAAGTAAAAGAAACTTAAAGATAATTTTCACAGAAAAGTATAAAAAATATTCCATATTCTGCAGACTGCCAACAGAACAATCAAGTCATCAGAGATAATTATGAAATTTAGAAGATAATTATTAGTCTGTAAGTGGTGTACAGAACTAGGTACTCTAACTTTAAAAAAAAATAATAATGAAAAAGCCAGCAAACAAATTAATTCAATTGGCAACCTAGTCTTCCATGCACTAGGTAACTGACTAACATTATTGATTTAGCAATTTTCCCTCACAATATTAAAGGCAAAATTGTGATAAATAAAGAATATAAATTTATGAGAAAAGAAAAAACAGCCAAGTTTACCATCAAATACAATCTGGGAGAACTGGTGAAAAGATTGGAGAGTTCATGGACCACATAATTTTACTTGGACATCAGTCTGTATTTTAACATTATCTGTACAAACAGTTATTGATTTCTTCTCTTATTTACATGTATTTTTCTTAGGAGAGAAGGGAAAAAATAGAGGATTTCTTGGGAAGGAAGCACTTTACCAGTTTCTGCAATCTGGCCAGGGCAGAGATTCAGAAGAAGTTAAGAGTGACACTGTGGCATACAGTCTGACAGAGACTTCAAAAAGTTCACACCAATAAATTATATTGTAATTAGGATTATATTACATACAAACACCCCAGAAGTAGAGGCTAGAGCAAATTAATGATTATGGTCAGCTGCCTAAAGGCTATGCTGCAAGGTATTTGAGATTCTGCCTTGGACCTTTTCCAATTATAAATAGACTGATTTTCTATTTCATTATTTTTCAGAATGAATTGATCACAGAAAACAATTCTAGCCTATTTTATGTTCTGAATTATATCCCTATTACTATAAATTTAAGCACTGAGAATGGCTGAAATTAAATTAGGGTTACCACCAAAATACACACCTACCTTCATTGATATTTCACTGAAACTGACGCGCCTCTCTAGTTTCCCGCCAGATTTACATTAAATTTACAAACATGTGATTAATAATCTCCTAGTAATACTCTAACTACATAGACGACTGTTATATATACTGACAGTGAAAAATAATTTACCCATATGCAAGCTTATTTTCGATTTTTTCAGTTGGTAAGTTAAACTGACATGTATGATGCGTATTTCTAACCACAGAAATATAAAATTTTACCAACATTTTGTGCGTTTATACTGACTAGAGAATTAAACCACATGCTGTAGTTCATCTACACCTAGCACATAACTGGAATTAACTACTTTAGCGTATAATGAACCCACAATGAGTTAAACTACAGTGTGTTGTTTGATGTCCAAAAATTATTTCTCTCAGTGACATACAGTTCGGTATCCCCATACAGTACAGTATCCACTCCCTGTCCCCATACAGTACAGTATCCCCTCTCTATCCCCATACAATACAGTATCCCCTCTCTATCCCCATACAGTACAGTATCCCCTCTCTATCTCCATACAGTTACAGTATCCCCTCTCTATCCCCATACAGTACAGTATCCCCTCTCTATCCCCATACAGTACAGTATCCCCTCTCTATCCCCCATACAGTACAGTATCCCCTCTCTATCCTCATACAGTACAGTATCCCTCTCTGTCAAATGCAAATATATTAGAAAATTAAATTAATTATTAGTAGTTTACGGACTATAACTATGGTATGTTTCGAATTTTCGAACTGTTCCATATTTTCGAACTGTTCCATATTTTCGAACATTAAGAATATGTATATACCCACTATCATTGACATTTATTTTAATTATTATACATATGCTTTTTATTATGCGTCCGAAAGTGTTAAACCGTCCGATAACTCGGAACTTACCCAGTTCCTCTATAGAGTCTAGACAAGCGGTTCCCTAGAGCGTTTTCTTCAGGGACCCCTGCATATAAAACTATTTTAGCTGTGGACCCCTGAGATAAAATAATAATTTAGCGCGTGTACTTGGGGAAATTTTATCAAACTAATTATTCAATTAAAAAGTTTATGGGTAGGATATTAAAACTACAAATGTATTAAAAATAAATATATTCATTACACTTGGTATTTAGTAATTACTACTAATAAATGATAAATAAAATAAAAACTAAATAAATTAATTAATACCACTCGAAAACAATAAAGTAAATTTGGGAATGCTTATAAATTTATAACCACAAAAAAATGAAATAACATATATATGATTCATTTAAGTAATTAAACACAAAACAGTTTAAACTATCCAATTCCAGACTTAATGTGGCTGCTCAGTGCGCGGGACCCATTGCTAGGGGTCCACGGGACCACCTATAGGGGACTGCAGGTGTAGACTAAAGAAACATACAAAAAAGTGTGGTCAAAAAAACCCCGTGTAAAAGCCCACTGCAATAATAAACTTCCCGGACAAAATAAAAACAAGAAATAAAATACCACGTTGCAATTACACCTCGACCGATAGAAATAGCCTTATTCACTTCTATTAATTCATTTAACATTACTCTATGCGAATAAATTACATTTTCGCCGAAAATTTACTATTCGTTATAAATATAAAGGGGTCTTTCCCATTTGACGACCCCCACCAGATTTAATTTAAATTCATTTTTTATATGAACTTTTATCCATAGAATCCGAAAATCAAAACCGTTTTTTGTAGAAACTGATAGTTTTTGAGATATGAGGGTTTAAAGTTATTTATTTCCTATGTATTACTGAAGGATTGAGAACTTTGAAAAAACTCGTGTTTTCATTGAAATTACTTAAACAATATAGATTTTTTTACATGAAACAGTAATATAGTTTGTTGAATCCGCTAGTTTGTTGTACTACACACTCCATGATTGATAAATGACCTGATATATGTGTAATGGCACTAATGGGGGGCGTGCCGCCTTCCATACCCCCCCCCCCTGACAGGTCATTAAACAATCATGAAGTGTGCAGTACAACAAATTAGCGGATACAAATATCTGCATTACGGTTATCTTTGACCAAGAAGCGTGTAAACACGAGTTTTTTCAAAGTTCCCAATCCTACAGTAATACATAGGAAATAAATAATTTTAAACCCTCATATCTCAAAAACTATTAGTTTCTACATAAAACAGTTTTGATTTTCGGATTCTATGGACAAAAATACATATTAAATAAGTAATTTAAATAAATCTGGTGGGGTTCGTCAAATGGGAAAGACGCATATAAAGAGATATAGCGTCCTTACAGTTAAGTTAGCTGTAAGTTTGATAGTGACAAAATGTATGCTTTACTTTTTTACTATTAAATGGGTATACCTTATTTGGCTAAAAATTTGTCACATTTTTGGCAAAAAAGTGTAAAAATTGTTGGTTCTCATAGAATAATGTTAAATATAATAAGAAAATGAATAAGGTTATTTATATAGACCAGTTGGTTTATTGCACGAGGGTTTTATGGACGGGGTTTTTTTGACAGCGGGGATTTTTTTTTCACAAGGGGATTTTGTCCTGTTATCCCTATAGAGAGGTATTAAATTTTCTAATTAGACTAGGTACCTAGTTAACCTACAGTCTTCTATAGTTAAGGTCTATAGGCAATAGAGAGGGGACAATGCACTGTATGGGGATAGAGAGGGGACAATGCACTGTATGGGGATAGAGAGGGGACACTGCAAAGTTTGGGGAAAGAGAGGGGATACTGCACAGTATGGGGATAGAGAGGATGCTCTATTGTATTTGTAAAAAGTTACTCGCTGCTAGTTTACTAGCAGCTTTGAAGACACTGGGCGAGTTTACAAGCCAACAAGCAAACTCGCCAGCGAGTAGCAAGTAAAGTTGAACATGTTTAACTTTACTCGAAGCTTTTTTACAAGCTGCTAGTTTACTAGCCAACACGATGACACGAGGCGAATTTACTAGCAGCTTGTAAACTCGCCTGCTTGTAGCGAGTAAACTAGCCTCGTGTCATCGAGGCTAAAATACTAGCTGCGAGTAACTTTTTCTTAGTACAGGCAGGCGCCGTATTTATTATGAAAATCACGACTCAGATTTATTGCAAACGGTAATAAGAGCGAGACATAACTTGAAGTTCTTATATAATTGTAAATAATTGAATATTTCATTTCTATGAGTTAGAAAAAGTATATTTCGTATTTATTTTAGAAGAATCAACTGACAATTAAAACTCTGTGAAGAAAGTTCAAAGTAGCGAATGAATTAAAAGTATTTTTATGCAATCACAGATTAACTCCCACTCAGTATATGTGAGTAATTAGTTTGGTACTTCGATTTCTATAATTGTGTTAAATTGTAGCATATTATTGTTACAACAGAAAAAATATATAATAATTATTAGCTGATTAACCATTATATGAATTGGAATCCATAATTTCATCAGCTGATTATGACAATATACACAAAAATCGAGGCCTCATGACCATTTTCTTTTATTTCAACCCATATAACTAGACGAGGAGTTACAATTATATAATAACTTCAAGTCATGCATTGTTGTACTGCACACTTCATGATTGTCCAATGACCTGGCAGGGGGGTTCGGGGGGCGGCAAGCCCCCCGATATACATATATTCTATGTCTAATCAGTTATGAACTACAAAAGTGTTAATAAGGATTAAATAATATAGGTAAATGAGGATTTAAAAACAGGGGGGGGTCTTGACCGGGGGGGCTCTTGACCGGGGGAGCTAATGACCTTGGGGGCTCTTGACCGAGGGGGGGGGGGGGCTCTTGACCGGGGGGGCTTATGACCTACACCCGGTAAAAACATACGCTGAACTTTTGATGTTTCTTGACAAATTTCTTTGTTCGATAATTTGTTTAAGAGTTTAATTTTCGTGCGATTTTAATATATTAGCGCATATTGAGTAGTACCAACCACATGCTTAGTAACATTTATTGTCGGTGTTGTCATGGCTTATTTATTCAAATTCAGTAATTGCAATAGTGTTGTTTATTTTCAAACCAGTGTGGCAGGCGTTCTTTATGAACTAATCTTATTAAATAAATCCTTTTGAGAGGTAATCATATTATACGTATCACAATCCTGTACAAATTACAATATTTCATTGATAATGGTGTAGGGAATGTCCATATTCTCGAATAATTAAACTCTCTCTAAGCTATCGGAGGACACTCAGTTACTGATACTTAGTTTGCAAAGCACTATAGTGGTATAGAAACGAGAAAACTGTCCAATTTTTAATAATTCAATGTCCTCTAATTTTGCATAGCTGTACTGAATATTAGTATATTAAATTCACCATGGATTAGTTACATCCACAACAACAATCAGTTATTAGATATAGCTATAAACTGTATATTTCGTTTCGGCTAAAACTTACCCCCTCCCCCAATTCTCCATATAGACTAGAGGAAGCTACCTCTTCAATTAAGGTAGCTTCGATAGTGATGAAATGTAAACTCTACTGTTTTAAAGTTTGGTGTATTACTTAGATTGCTTTACTATAAACAGTGAAGTAAAGATTTTGTCATCACTATTGACATTACGGGGATAAAGTTTTCCCCCATATACCCACACGAGCCATTAACCTATCATTATAAAATTATTTATAAGACTGCATATGATATTATCTATCGATGGTTGCGCTAATGATAGATCCTAAGACATTGCAACACGATTGACCGATTACTATTATTCTATTATTATTTTAGGTGTTCTAAAGTTTTCCCTATTCACAACGAGGTGATCCAAAGTGAAGAAGACATCGTAGAAAAGGGGATATTGAAAGTTTGCTCAATGCACTAGCCACTAGGATGCTTACCATGGATATAGCAAGGCAGAAGGAATAGAGAAGAAGAGCAAGAAGTTGAGAAAAGATACAAGAGAAAGCTGAAGAAAAAAGGCATTAAACAAAACTAAAATGCTAAAATATAATAAAAGCTCCATCAGTAATCTATCTAATAATATCTAGATATATAAAACTCTTATTATCTTTGTAAGTCTCAGGCATGGTGTTAAATAATAATTTAGTTCAAGAAAATCATCTCGATTATAATGTTTAGAACTATGTAAATTGATTGAGTTTAATTGTTATTATTTGATTAATTAAATTTGAGCTTACTGTTTAGCTTATTGTTGTGAGTTTCTGAAGATTTGTTCTGTATTTTCAAATGTAACTGGATTAGATGCAATATTTTATTTACGATTATTAAAAAAAAAACCTCAACGCCATACGTTCCATCAAACTGACATTATATTCATATAAGTATATAAATCTATATAGGAAACTAACTGCTATCATAATTGCTAGCAGAGTGTAATTTCCCGTATAACAATCTTTCAAACATACAAGTGTGTTTCAATTTATTTCTATTTGAAATATAAATTTATTTGTAAAAATTATTTCGTCAACAGTTGATTCTTTATCCTAATATTTTAACTCTTATATGATACTAATATAGTTTTTACCTTACAAATTCGATTCCTTTTTTTCGAGCCACCCTATACAATGAGAACACCGTATATAGTTTTCGAGCCACCTATAGAATCTCTTCTCGCTAGATTTTAATGTCCCAGTTTTATGAAACTAAATCTTAACTTACTTCAGTAAATGAATTTTTCTTCAGTAAGTTATTTAATCTGGATTCGAATTAAATCAAAATTGAATCCACTTCTAAATAGAACTCAAATATCCTATTGAGCTCATCTTTAATATATGTAGGATAAATAGAACTAAGCATATAATAAATTCAAATCTGTAAATTTGGTAGATGCCTTTTTATTTTCCACACATTGTAATTGTATAGCTGCCAATTGAAAAATTAAGATCAATGAATTTAAATGTCTAAATCTAGATCATTAATCATTAGTTATAGTTTAACTTTAAATATGCATATTTCAAAACTATCTATGATCTAGGTCAATAGTTATAGATTTATAGATGAAGATTTCAAAAATAAAAATTGCAATTTTTAGGTGTTGCACATTTGCTAATAATTTGGAAAATTGATGAAATTTCAGCATCATAAACAATTACTCGAAATACTACAAAACTCCTAAGATCGTCTACGAATCTACAGTCTACAAGGACAGTTGCCAGGTCAGAATATCATAGGGACAAGGTTAATATTCGATTTCTGATTCTGAAGTCTCCATACCTTTTTCTTAGATGATTGCAAAATAAATGCATTAAATAATATCTTCAATTTCTGTTCTTTTGAAGTAAATCTCAAATCCAAAAATTCTGTGATTAAATTTACATTATGAAATTGATGGTTTCACGTTACATCGAAACAAAAGGCAAAATAAATACAAGGAACTTTAAGAAGCAGTCATTATGGAAAGTGGCTCAATGAATGAAGTCACTAACTATCAGTCTGTGACTGAGCACATGGATACAGAAAAGCTAATAATATTAAAATCATAGATATTCTAAATATAGGCGTAAGTTAATATATTATCTCATCATTTTTGCTGATTAATGTCTCATTAATATTGTTGATCGTTGCAATACTCTTTTATCCTATAAACTGAATAAAACACCTATCACTCTTTTGCATGGTGATATTATTTTATTCCACACACATTTCCTTTCGTTTAACCGTGTCTGCTTTTATTATTTATGCTGACCCATTCTTCCTTCTCACATTCATGTTCTTACACCGTGATACTTACTAGGATCACCGGAGGTCTATTTAAAGAAGGTTTCAGAATATTTTAGAGAGGTCAGTGAACCATTATGATAATTATATTGTGAAAACAATATTTTATAAAGTATTTATGAAATTATAATTGCTTTTAAAATAAAACGACACAGAATTTGAATGAAAATAAGGAATTTCATATAATGTTTATGATGTAATATGTTTATTAAAAATATTTTTTTAAACAAATTTATAATCATGTCAGAAAACGTCAAAATTGTTAGTTTATGAATAATTAAGGAACATTGTTTAATTTTAATGTGACACTTAATATTTGTTTGGAAGGTGAAATAATTTTATTAAAGCTAACGTAAAAAAAATGAATTGAATCAAATTAAATTTTAAAAGTTAAATTGAAATAATTTTTTGATGGTTTAAAGCAAAATTGTCACAATATGTTAAGTTCAGTTTTGATGTGTATTCATACTATTTTTGATGTTAAATGTAAGTTCTGATTTTAGGAAAGTTTAGAAAATTCTATATACATAGTAAAATTTATTTTTTAGATTTCTGAAGACTCTATTCAATATCGACATTCAGAAATAAAAAGAGGGGAAGATAGGAATTATTAGAAATAGAATTAAACCATTAATAAATGTTTAAAATTCTTGCAGTTATAGGTTTGATGTTTATGATTGTTCAATTTGAATTTTAGAATTTTTCAATTTGAGATTCAATGTTTTGAATTTAAGGATTGATTAAAATGGAATTTATGGTTTTAAGTTTTAGAATTGTTTAATTGAAAATGAAGTTATAAAATGAAAATTTTAAAACTCATTTCCATTTTAAATGGAAGAGGGAGATATGTGATGTAATGATTTTATATAGTTAGTACGTCATTAGTATGTCACTATAAATGTAAGCTTTGTAGAATGAATGAGTTAGTTCGCATGGGGTCAGCCACATATAGTCTTGAGGTAAACATCTTACCGATTCACTCTCAGCTATCTTTGTTAACCATCCACTGTTCAGTTTAGGGTGTTTGAAGTATAGTTAGTTGAAACTATATTCTGAGTAACTATTACCCTTCTATATTTAACTTATTATTTAAGAGATCTAAGAGAAAAGAAAAGATCCATAGGTAATAGTATGGTGAGCAAGTATTTGAGTATAGAACCTAATACCAATACAAGGATTGAGTAAATAGAATAAGACTAGGCTATTTCACGTCCAAGTACTAAGAAAAAAAGAACTCTAGTAAATAGATATAAAGATACGAAAAAACGAGTATCACATATTGTCCATATTTTATAAATGGAATAGTTATATGTAGGGTTGTGACATTGCATATAATGCATATAAAACCTGCATATGCATTTGTAACTGCATATGCAAATGTATGCAAATAAAAGAGTGCATATGCAAATGAGAAACTGCATATGCATTTCAAAAAATCAAATAAAAAAGTATGTATGCAAATTAATTTCTAAAATAGAGATGAATAAGTACAGTACATTATATTAACAAAAAAAATGTATATGGATATGAAGAAAGTAAATATAAAATGAACTGAAATAGACACTTCAGGCAAGGGAACAAAGATTTTTTTTAGAGGGATAACAGAATTTCTGATTTTAGGTCATTTTTAATGAAACCAGATACGGTAGCGAGATCACCATCAACTTTGTTCTAGCACTCATCAGTTTATATTTTCCCAGATGTTTTTTTTAAGTTTTCTCCTTCATTCTTTTCACTTTCTTCCTCATTATGCTTTGGAAAAGAGGCACTCCGATGTGCAGCTTAGTTCAATTCTTATATTAGAAATACCTATAAATTACTCTAACTTTATATATAACACATAGAAAGTTCCGAATTATCGATCAGTACTACATCTTCGGACACATAAGAAAAAACAATATAGAAATTGTTATTAGATAGCACTGTGTAATAATAATTTTCACATTGCTTTTTCTTATATGACCGAAGATGTTGTGCTGACCGATAATTCGTAACCTACCATATCCATCATGTGTATGTCTAAAGTGATATTATCTCGAACGAGACATTATTAACCATGTTTTAAATTTGAAAGTAGGGTCGAAACTGGTGTTAGCCGCATTAATAGGGTTCATTTGATTATATGTAGTTGTGGAGAGCAAGTAGTATAGCGCTATACTCTCGTAGTGCTTCGTAGAAGATTTAAAATATATATTGCGGTACACGGAAAACTGCCAGGCGGAAAACTGCCTGGCGGAAAACTGCCTAAGCGGAAAACTGCCAGGCAGAAAACTGCCAAGCGGAAAACTGCCAGTCACTTATTGGCAATTTATTTATTTTTTGCTCTTGATAAACACATTTTAAAAACATTTTAATTCATAAAAAACAGCGTTAGCCATTCTTCAAGGTATTAAGGAGACATTATTTTTTTACAGTTATAACTAAAGTATATAGATTATTGGATTACTTAATATTCAATGGAAAATAGTATTTCAACAACGCTACTTTATTAAACACACATAAAACCGAATTCAGTACACGAAAAGAAATTATAATTACCATTTTTAACTTATTTGTTAAATCACGTACATTTTAAAAACATGTATATATTTATGTATCTATATAGGATTTTATATGTTTATAAGATTTATAATTTATATCTTGTATATTATAAATTAAGTGAATGTTAAATCACTTATATGTATGTTCAATATTTATTACATTTACAATTTTATTCTCCATAGCATGAACACCTTCATTTTTACAAGTTTCATTTATATGTGAAATTAATATACAATCCAATTCGATCGAGTGAAATTGTCAGAGAATTAGGTTGGTAGTATCAGTTTGATAATCATAGATGTTGTGTTGCAAATTCTAAATATTTCAAAAAATCGATCGAATTTGTTTTATAATGAGTACAAGCGAATATTAAGTTTGAAGGCTTGTTCAATTATCAAATTATAAACAAAAATGAAATAATTAGACACTAAACCCGTTATGAAATGATATTTTAGAGATGAGTTGTGTAAACAAAGAAATTGTACTCTGTCCCTAATATGTACTATCATTTCTTTGTTTCTTCTTCTTCTAGTATTTTCTATGAAAGGTTTAATTTTTTAATTTATATCATGTATTTGATTTTTACTGTAATATTTATATGGACACATGACACACTGTAACAAACTCACTGTAAGGATCACGTAAATGTGCATACGGTGGTTAAACTAGGAAAATAATAATAATAATGTAATATTTATATACTGATATATTTTTTCTAATGAAGAAAAACTATATTTTTGTTTTGTATACTATGTAAAAAAGAATGTTCCCTTAACTCCATTTAACTGAAGCGAACGTCGTTTTTTTTCAAATCAAAATGTTATTACTGACTAAAGTCATTAAATTCAGTAAGTGACTGTCAGTTTTCCGCCTGGCAGTTTTCCGTTCGGCAGTTTTCCGCCTGGCAGTTTTCCGGACACCATATATTGCTGTACTTCATGGTAACAAAATAGTAGCATCATTCACCAGAGATACAACGAAAGATAGTATTACAGATAAAAAGAATGTCTAAAGTGGACATAGATAAAAAAAACTTCGTAACATGGAACGGGAATTTGAAGGTCCTCTCCAGGCTCCGTGAAAAAAATGAGTTTATTACATAATATTATAGAACTATACAGGGTGGGTCAAAAAAGCGGAACCCAACTTTGATTTGATATATAGCAGAAACTACTTACGTTTTGAATTTTCTAAAATCACCATTGTGTTCGTCTAACATAAATGATGACAAATACAAAACTATTCATACATCAATATTGATGCAATAGCGATTACAGTAAACAGTGTCAAAAGTATGCTTGCGCATAAGCAGAAAGATTGACTAAAATTATTTTTTCGAACAAAAATACTTAACACAACAATCGTTCACAATATGTCATTAACAAACCATTATTAAATGAATATTTAATTTTAATTCCTTCCTTTATTTTTACACATGTCCTCCATTTCTTGACATAATTCAATCCTTGTTCTCATTGCTGCCATAACTCTTTTAAATAATGCAGAATTTTCTTACGAGTAAATTCACTTCACTTGTGATTCTCTTATTCAAGTGTCCTAAATTTACAGGCGGAGTTGAGTACTCTTTACTCTCTAATGTCCAAATAACAAAAAAATTACCTGGTGTCAGGTCCAGTGATCTTGGTGGGCACTCATTTGCATAGATTAGTACAATAATGCAATTGTTGGAATACATCAGTTACCTAATGTCGCACAGCGACCGTTATGGCAGCAATGAGAATATGGATTGAATTAGACAATTTCGAGAAGAAATGGAGGACATGTCGAGGGATTCGGTAGATAGTGAGGAAGAAATGTCGATTAAATATATATTTTATAATGGGTTGTTAATAATATGATATAAATTTAAAGGATTATCGTGTTCTTATGTAATTAATAACAATCTTCGTAACTTTATGTTTGTGAGCAAGCATACTTATGACACCGTTTACTATAATCACAGTAGCATAAATATTAAGGTATGAATAGTTTTGAACTTTTCACCATTTATGTAAAAAGTAGACTAACAAAATGGTTATTTTAGAAAATTCATAACGTTAGTAATTTCTGAAATATATCAAATCAAAGTTGGGTTCCGGTTTTTTTGACCCACCCTGTATAAGGTCTAGGTTCATTATTCTGCAAACCGCATAAAATTCGGTTCAGTATATATTTTATTATTCGCTTTTAAAGTTTAATTTTTTTTTATTTATTTACTTAAGCATACAAAATATATACATAGTAAAACTAGAAATACACAGATCAAAAATAAAAATACTAATAAGATGCAGCTAAAGTTCCGGGAAAGTTAAAACTTGTGGAACCTAATTAAAATCTATGAACACTAAAAAACTAAGAACTATATTTACTAAAACAATATTCTCTAAAAAGCTTCTTAAATTTAAAATCTGACATTGGTTCTGTTAAAATAGTAGGAAGTTTATTGTACAATTCTATGGATCTAATAATAGTAAAATTTCGTTCCAATTCTGTTCGAATTGGAGGAAGATAAAAACCTATTTGTTCTAGTATTGTGAGAAGGAATGAAGTCAGTAAAATATTTATTTAAAATGGGAGGTTCGTTATATATTGCTATACGTAAAAATTTCATTAAAAAGTAATCTGCGACATCGTCAAATTTTAAAAGTTTAAGATCTATATACATTTAATTTAAAACCATAGTAGGGATGTTATTTTCATCCCTTCTCACGTTTAAAATGGTTCTTAAAATATTATAGATTAAAACTCTCAGTGGTTGCAAATGAATATTAAAATTTTTGCTGAAAATGATTATTGATTGAGTAAAAACAGAATATGCTAGTGAAAAGTAGATTAATATTATACATTTTTTATTAAAATAATGCATAGCTGCGTACAGAACACCCTGCACTTTACTAAATTTGGTGCAAAGGTATTCTGTATGAGGTTTAAAATTAAGTTTATGATCTATATAAATGCCTTGGTACTTAAAATTATTCACATATTCCACTATTTCATTGTTAAAAAGTATTAATGGTAAAATATCTTCTTTTCTAGAATTAAAAAACATAAGCTTGGTTTTAGAAATATTTGGTGTAAGTTTATTGAGTTGCAACCACTGAGATAATTGATGAATGAAGGATTGTAATTTATTAAAAACATTATTAAAATCATTGTCACGGAAGTAAAAAACTGCATCATCAGCAAATAAAGTGGAATTAAAATTATTTGAAATAGATATATTACTAAGATCATTGATAAAAATATTAAAAAGTAATGGACTTAAAATTGATCCTTGGAAGAGGCCGGTGGTAATAGGTTTAAAATCTGATCTAAAATTATTTATTTGTCCATACTGTTTCCTATTGCTCAAATAACTGCTTATAAGTTTATTAAAATTACCATCGATACCGTAGTGATCCAATTTTTTTATTAAAAGATCTTTGTCTACGGTATCAAAGGCTTTCTTTAAATCTAAAAATAACTAGATACAGTATTCCTTTTTATTAAAAGCAGAAACAACATGATTTAAAAATTCCAAAACTGCAAAAGTTGAACACATTCCAGATCTAAAACCAAATTGATATGGGGTTAAAATGTTATTAAAATTTATAAAATCTTTCAACCTATTATGGAGGAGTTTCTCAAAAATCTTATTAAAAATGGACAGAGAAGAAATGGATCTAACATTTGCTAGATTATTTTGTGCTCCTGATTTAAAAATAGGTACAACTCTTGCAATTTTAAAAACTTCAGGGTATTTACTACTATAAAACGAGACATTAAAAATTTTACATAAAACTGGACATAATTTATTTAGAATAGCACACAATAAAAAAAGATTTAATTTCATCTCTATATGACAGTTTTTGTTTTTTAAAGATAAGATGATTTCTCTGACCTCAGACTCTGTAAAATCAGTAAAAATAAATTTTCTAATATTAGGTGGGGTAAAAATAGTAAAATTTCCAATGGTTGCCGGTATTTGGTTTACTGGTTCTAGTGCAATGAAGCTAAAATAATCGTTAAAAACATTTGGGAGATCTGATGAATATACTGTAATGCGGTTTTGTTTGATTTTAAAATTAGGTCTATTGAAGCGTTTTCTGTTTAAAATTGAATTGATTTCCTTCCAAGTTTCCTTACTATCGTTAGAGACATTTGTTAGTCTAAGTTGATAAAATAAATATTTAGATTTTCGGAGTACAGTTGTTAGCATGTTTCTAAAATAGGTATAAGAGCGTTTTAAAAATTTACCTCTATTGGCCTTTTTCTTTATTAAAAATTTAAGATCTGGTGTCAACCACTGGGATTTATTAAAATTGCTTGCTACTTTTTTACGTTTAATTGTGAAATATCTATTGGGTAATTTGTGAATTTCTTTCGTCAGTTTAGAGGCTAAAAGATTAGAATCATTTGAATTAAAAAGATTAAAATCAATTTCATTAAATTCCCTGACAAAGTTTCTAGTACTACACTCTTTTTTAAAATTTATGTAGAATATAATATCATTATCTTCATTGATGGGAGTATTGAAATGGGAAAAAAACAGGTCTGTGGTCAGAGACTTCAAATTCTAAAACTGCAGATTTTATGTCATTGTGAGGAATAAAATTTAGCCAAATGTGATCTATAATAGAGCATTGATCAGTCTGGTTGTATGAGAATCTGGTTGGTTTATCTATTAGGGAGTAAAAATTGTGTCCTGCCATAGAGTGAATAAAAGAATTAATAGCACGAGAATTAAAAAGGATTTAAAAGATCAATATTGAAATCCCCACATAAAATAGCTTTAGTTTTTGCAATTGCAGGTAAAATTTTTCATGTTAAGATTTCATTAAAAGTCTCAATAGGGTAAGAAGGAGGTCTATAAACACATTTCAGATTAAAAATATTTTCATTTAAAATAAAAGACAAGACTTCAATCTTTTCCATGATAAAACTAAGACTATCTAAAATATTCACATTAAAATTACACCTAGCATACACTGTTACTCCACCGCCTATTCGATTTTATATATTCAAAATTTATTAAAACCTTTCAAATTAAAAACATGATCAAAAGAATCCTCCAGCAAAGTTTCTATCAAGACGATAAAATCGAAGCAGTGTTCAGTCATAGTTAAAAGGATTCTAGTTTTGCAAAATTTCTCCTACAGCTTCTAATATTTACATTCAATACACTAATAGTTTTTTGAGGTGGGCTAAAATCTTTAAAATCATCTAGTGAAAAACTATTACAGTGGACTGTTGGAAACCAGTTATCATAGGTATTATCATTCGGTTGATCCATTGCTATTGTTATTTTGGTCTGGAATTTTATTTAAGATGTTTAAAACTTGTTAAAAAATTCAGAGGTATTGATTATAAAATATTTAGGATTATCGTTAATTTTTGCGCAAATGTTGCCACCAAATATATACACTGACTTGATATGATTATTAGTTTTTTTGGATCTTTTTTGGAATTAGGGTACATTGTATTTGCCGATTAAAAATAAAATATACAAGGCTACGACACATTGATTGAGAATGCTAAATAAATTATCCGTCTGTTTAAACCATGAACATGCAAACAATATTTGAACTAGCAAGATAAGTGCATACAAAAGAAGAAGAAGTGAAATATTTACAAGAAAGAGGTATTCTACATAAAGAATGCTGGTTTATGGCATCAACATCACTTTATACAACATTTGTATAAAGACATTGCAGACTTTTATCCAATAAATAATTAATTTTTATGTTTTTTTTTATTGTATTCGTACTAATCCTTAACTTAACCTTGTATGTAATATGATACCTGTATCTGTTTATTCTTATTTATTCAATGTGCCCTAATTCCAAAAAAGATCTTATTTATTCAATGTGCCCTAATTCCAAAAAAGATCCGTTTTTTTGAATTCTTTGAGTTTATAAAGTAGAAGAGATCTTTTTTTAGTTACGTATTGGTTTGATTTCTTTAAAAAAAATTATGATTGAAATTTTAAAATGCTTTTTAGTTTTACCAGCTAGCAGGGGTGGGCACACATTGTGTTTTTCAGTGCCGAAACATGGAATATCGGTGCCTTTACAATTTTCCTTTCGTTTTTTAAATTGAAGGGGATACTGAGTAGTTATAATGAGGTGATAGATTTTATTAAAGTACGTAAAAGGGTTCATATTTTGCACATAAATATTGGGAGTAGATTTACCATTTGCATTAAAAGGAATTAATAAATGATATTTATTTACATTTTTTCATGTGAAAATAATCCATAATAAAAACAAAAATTAATTATCTTGCATAAGTAATAATAGGTAACTCGCAAAATCACAGGATAAATGACATTGTCTACCTAACTTATTAAAAGAGGAGCTTAAAAAATGATTGCACAAATTCTTACTAGTGTTAGAGTGTCCCTAGACAAACGTATGAAAAATATATAAATAACTGATCTAGATAAAAAGAGCCGGAGGTAAATTTTTTGAACACTGGCAGTACAATAACAATGAACAAAAATATTTTAGTAACGGATAAAATTGACTATAAAAGTATCAAAGTCATTACAAATATATTGTTCTTCAATTAGTTTACCATCCTCTTCTAATGTATTATCCTTTTAATTTATAAAGCAGTCAGGGTTAAAACTTCTAAATTTTCTTTAGAATAAAATAAAGCACGGTTTCCCTGGTGGGCACCAGTGCTACTCTGAGTGCCAAAAGAGCACTGAGTGCTGCATTTGCCCACCCCTGAGCTAGAGCGACTGATTCCACAGCTTCAGTTGCCAGATGTGGAACCACCTTCCTCACCGCTGCAGTTACTTCTTTCTTCAGATCTACCTTTTCTTACCTCTCTATCTTGTTTAGTAGTTCCCTGCAGGCCTTTCCTTCAATCTTGACAGTATTTTTCAAGGAATCCTGCTCAATTTGATCCAGTCGGTCTTCTAATCGGGAGATTCAAAGGGTCGGAGAGATAGGAGTTCCGTTTGCAACTATCTCGCTAAACAAGAGAGCAACGGTAGAAGGGCCTTGTCCGGTAATTAGAGCATCAGCTGTATTGAGATAGTTAGTCTTGGATGATGGGTTGAAACTATTTTTTTTCAATCTGCTTGACTTTCTTCAGGATTTTAGAAGTGAAGCTCACGATTGACTCAAACAGCTCTACAATATCCAGAGAGATCTCAGTCTTACCACCGGTTGAAGTTGAAGAAGAGATAGGTTGATGTGGTGTGGTAGTTTTCCTTGGCCTGCCTGCCTACCTTGTTCTTAATTTCGGGTTTGAAATTTTTTAACTTCTCAATGGTAGCTTGCAAAATGTCACACTCTGACTGTAGAGCAGATAGGCAAATGTCTTCCTCGGTGTCAGACTAAAATTCACAAAGATCACGAATTGAAGAGTTTAACTTGATGTAAGTTGCTTGTTTACTTTATGTCGTTTTTAGAGAGCTGCACAGACATTACACGTCCACACTGTATCATCGTATCATCACTCCATGGAATATATGATACTCCATAATAATACTCCATGTGTGCAACAATTGTAACCTGACGCTGAAGAAAAAGATTGTACACTAATTGTTTTGATTTCAAATTGGAATTTTATAAACAAACAATGTGTTTTGGCCTTCGTTTGAGATATTAATTGTTTCCTAAATTATATAAACGTTTCTATAATTATTTTATCCAATTTTATACCTTTACACGAATTTTAAATGAATTTGTTATACCTATAATACCAAGTTGAACATCAAAACAAATGGTGTTCATTCTTTTTTCAGACTAAAAATCAGCAAGTCGGAAGTAAAATAAGTTTTGTAGAGTTTTGATTATAAAAATCTTTTAAAGGATATAAAATTAAAAATATGCTATCAAATTATATAAAATTAAAAATATGCTATCAAATTTGATGCGGTTTGCAGTAAAATGATAAAAAACATTAGCCTCGATGACTAAAGCAACAAAAAAATGCTTGGAGCGGACCTTTAAGGAAAAGGTCGTTAATGAAACTTTATTTTCTATTCCATTTGAGAAAGAGGTATTTTCAATGAATAATAGTGGAATGTAGTAGGTTTTACATGGTCTGCCTGTGAACATAACGATACATTCCATGTGAAAATATTCTATTTGCCTGTAGCGATTCTGCACCTTCCACGATTAAAGCGATGCATAGGATCAGTGTCCAGTATATCTCAAGAAGATACATGTTACATATTTGGCGCACGGACTAAATCTTGTACCAGAATTTATCCGAAAAAGCTATTCTAATGTTTTTTTATTAAAAAGCTCCACAAACAACACTGAAGCTCAAAACACTTCATCATGATGTCCAGCTTCCCACAAACTTCAGTCATAATAAAATGATGCACATGACTGAACACTGCTAGTTAATTATTTGAGTTGTAGCACTATGTATTGGTGAATGCCATGATCTACTACAGAACATTGACTAGAAAACAACACTGATGTTCATTGATACTATTTTTTCTATGATAGCATCTCACATAGATAAGCGTGAATTTCAAGGACTCCATGGGCATGTCCAAAATAGTAGCTATGGTAGATAATATGAAAAACATTTGGATGACATAATTATATAAAAAGAATTTTTTTGAAAAAATAGTCACGGTGTTGTCCAAAAGTAACTGCTATATTTCATTGTAAAGATAAATTATATATCGAGATGGGAGTTCGTTCAAGGAAAACGAAACTGAAGTCATCAAGCATTTAACCCCTTTTGATATGACCTCTTCAGTGCACGAACCACTCGTGTCATGTGATGTAGATAGAAAATTTTCTAAGTACAAGAACATTTTAACTAATAACTGAAAAAATATCCATTTTGTAAACCTCAAATACAATGTTAAATATAACAAACATATTTTTTCCCTAATTTGTTTTATCACTCCTGTAGAAGAACTTATGTAAAAGTTATGTTTCAAATGTACATGTAAAATTTCTTCATATATGAATTAAATAATTAAATCCTTTTCATTTTTATGTATTTTATTAGTTTTATCATTTTTTTTATTATTATTAATATATTAATATATTTAATATATATTTTTTTAATTATTATAATTATCGTTTCTATGTGTGTCCTATTGATCCTGTGTGTCCTATTGATCCTGAGTGTCCTATCGATCCTATGTGTCCTATTTGTCCTATGTGTTCTCTTGGTTCCATGTGTCCTCTTGGTCCTATGTGTCCTCTTGGTCCTATGTGT
>CANNZV010003796.1:0-54195 GCA_947561585.1 Caprella mutica | reverse complement strand
GATATATATTGCCATTATAAACAGTGGAACTCCTGTAGAGTCCTGAGCAAGGAAGTAGTTCTTTTAATCCTTAGTAAATATTATGTGCATATCTTTTTTCTTGCAGTATGCTTTTAACATCTGATCAATTAATAAACTTATTATTAGAACTCCTCTATAGTGAATGTAGTGTTCTCAGTGAAGAGAACTATCACGTATAGTGAACAAATTTTCTTCAGTCTGCCATAAAAAGGTCATCAGTTTTCTAAAACTAATGACCTTTTTATGTCAGACTGAAGAAAACTGGTTCTTTATAGAGGCTACTTCTTTACTCAGGACTCTACGTTCACTATACAGGCTACTTCTTTACTCAGGACTCTATATTCACTATAAAGGAGTCTTACTGTACAATTTTGAATGAAAATGTCGTAGGTAACATCTTTGCCTTTAAATAGAATTTAGGGAGACACTCACAGTACTCTGAAAGTGGGTGTTAGGTTTATGAAAAAATCGGACCTTTTGCCCAATGTCTAGTGACCTTCTGGTAAAATATTGGGAGCGACCCGGTCAAAGGTCAAGGTCAATATCATTTACAACTCAAAAAGTATTGAACCATATTGCATGAAACTTGGTGGGACGATTGGTCAATATACAAAAAACATCTTGTTAGATTTTGGGAGTGATCAGGTCAAAGATCAAGGTCAAGATCATTTATAACTCAAAAAGTATTCAACCTAATTGTCTGGAATTTGATGGGACAATTGGACAATGTCTAGAAACCAGTTTATTAGATTTTGGGAGAGAACGGGGTCAAAGCGGTGGCGAAGGTATACGCAATCTAGTTAATTGTATTTATCTATAAAATAAAAAAAACTATACAGAAAATTTAATTTTAATTGAATTCATTGAAAGTAACCCAATAACGTGTAATAAATTGGTATTGATGATGACAGGATATTTTTAAGATATTTTTAACGGGAAAGTACACTAGTCTACTATATTAACAGATAAAAGAGATATATAATAATACCTTGAGTTGCTGTTGGAATGGTTCCTTGTGGTAATTAGCAGGTACAGCGTCTTGGGAAGGTGGCACTGGGGACAAAAATTTGGGACAGGCGAATGTGAAGCAGTTGGTGAACTCTCCGATGTCTCCTCTCTGAAAATAGAGTAATTATTAGATATCCAGCACTTGGAAGCCACATTTATCCATTCAATTATGGTTGATGTTTAACAATGAATGCATCATTTGAGGTCACTTGTGAAACTATTTTTAGTATTTTACCAATAGCCACATAGGGTTAAAAAAAATATAGAATTAAATCACAAACAATTTACACTGTAAGAACTTAAAAGTTGTGTAGGTTACAAATTGTCGGACGGTTTCACATCTTCAGTCATAAAAGAAAAACTTAAATGAATAACTAGTTAATAGTTTCTGTATGAAAGCTATGAAATCGACCGATAATTCATAACTTACCCTAACTAATAACTAGGGTTGTGACAATATGCTCTAAAAATCATAGATTCTGAGAATATTATAGACGGAGAGAATTAAAGAGTATTGAATGGTTCTACACCAGCGGTATATAGTATTCGATATCATTTCATTTCGTCTGTGATATTCTTGGGATCTATAATTTTAAGAGCTCATTGTCACAACCCTACTGATAACTCACGGTCATTCTCCCAATCTTGTCGGCAAGAGGTTTCTCCCTGAGGCTGGACTGGATGGCCTCGTCAATCCTCTGAGGATGCAGCACGAGGCAGATAGAGAGGAGGGTGTACATCTGCTCAGTCTGTTTGTTGATTTGGTCGTTCTGGTAGTTACGAGACTGGAACATCACACGGGACCTCTGGATGTACACGAGGATGTTTGAGAAAGTGCGGATTGCGTCTGCGTACCTGATGATAATATTTAAGGAGTAAAAAAAAAAATATACACAGAACTCCCCTATGAAAGTAACAAAAAACTTTTCGTTCAAAACACATTGAAAACATGAGTTGAAAAATAGAAATGTTTATATTTATACAAGGAGATTCAAAGCAATTTACCTTCTCATCATCATGTAGGCAAAGCCTACGTAATAGTAGGTAGTGATCTGGCAGGCAGCTACTCTAGAGTACATAGATTTCTTGTTCAACTCGATGTTTTCCAGGACTTTAAGAGCTTGGTGGTAATCTCCAAGCAAAGAGTGAAGCCGCAACAAGCCAACGAGCGAGAAGTACCCCAGCATCTTGTAAAGCGAGTGTCTGCCGAAATCTCCAGCAACTGAATCGGGATCGCCACCGCTGGTGTAAACCTCGAGCTGCTGGTTGATATTACTCTTATCGATCAAGCAATGGAGCACATTGAGGACCGAGTGAACATTCCACATTTTCGGGCTCTCCCTCAACATGTCCAACTCTGTCTCGGTTTTCTTGGAGAGTTTAGAGCGGAACTGAGAGAAAGCCTGGAACTGGTAAATGAACTCGTCTATGATCTCCCACAACCACTGGTTGGGAAGCTCCAGTTTGGTTGGAGTCTCGGCACTCAGAATGAAGTTGAAGAATTTGCAGTAGTTGAAGTAAGACTCGAACCTCTGTTCAAGAGTTGGACCACCGGGAACTCTAGCGTAGATGTGGCGATAATAGAGCTCTTGGTAGAGGATGATGAACGTATCATCTTCACCCTCTTCCATGATGTTACTTGAGTACAAGTCACTGATGTCAGGCCATGACTGGTTCTTGTAGTAAGTTTCAGTCAAGCGAGCAAAACTGCAATAAATAGTAAAATTTGAGTGGAAAAAAATTTCAATTTTCTGTAGCTATAAAGTAATTCACTAATTTCCTCTGAAACATAGCAAATTACTTGGACATTTATAATTGACACAAGCATGAACTAAAGTTAAACTGGATAAATTTTTGTTTTCTATTTTCATTATTATAGATATAGCTATTTACTGTTTGAATAAATATATAGAATAATTTTATAATTTTAGGCTATACCACCGCAGTCTCGTTTATTTTTATATTTCATGTTTTATTTTAGGATGATGAAGATATTTTAAATTTCCACAAGTTTGTAACATTAAAAAAAGTGATACATTTTCTTCATTCAAGTCCATTACCGAACCACTTACTCGGTATAGACATTGGGAATGTCGTAGACGTTCATTTCCCTGATCATGTCCCTGAAGAACATTAGGTACTTCTTCACCTCATCGGGAATACTGAAAGAGACATAACTGCCTTGCTGCTCTTCAGAATTGCCCAAACCACGATCATATTGGTAGACTTCGGGATAGTTATCAAACTGAAAGAGAGTTCAGCAATTAGCTAAATAGTACAACTCAAATAATTTTTTTTAAAAAGACAATATTTTTCCATTAAAAACAAGAATGATAAAAAATTTTCAGAAGAGGAAATTCCTCTAGGAACTACGAGTGAGAGGTTGAACTCTTTAACAAAATTGTCTCTCCAAAAGATGCTAAATTTCTCTAAAAAGATCAAATTATCATCAATTCTCTTCAAAATAACACTGTACTGCCAGTCTGCAGAACATGGGACATTTTTAACATTTTCTGTGTGAATAATTCTTAAGTTCCTCCAATATTTAGTATTTACAAATTACATGCATTTTACTGAGAACAGAAGGCAAAATAGAGGATTTCTTGGAGAATTGTTAACCAGTTCCTCCAGGTAATAAAGCATGTCCAAACTCCAGTCTGCAGAATATGCGATATATTGGGATTTTCTTTCTGAACATTATTGAATTAATTCCTATATTTACATTAATTTTGCACCAAACACTTCTGAATTAATCATTATATAATCATATTTACATTAATTTTGCACCAAACACTTCTGAATTAATTATTATATAATCATATTTACATTAATTTTATTACAAACAGAATAGGAGATCTCTATGAACACTTTACCAGTTTCTGCGGACTGGGAATATGGGAGATATTTGGGATATTCTCTCCGAACAATTTTGAATCAATTCCTATATTTACATTAATTTTGCTATGAATACTTCTGAATATCAAGCAAAATTAATGTAAATATACCTATAGGAATTAATTCAAAAATGTTCGGAGATAATATTCAAAATATCTCCCATATTCTCCAGACTGGCGACTTAGTCCATAATTTGAAACATGGGAATTAAATTATCATAGACATAATTCACATAAACACAAAGTTTCACATTTTCGAATTTAGTAGCACAAGATATTTTTAAATTAAAATAACAGTCACCAAAATAATAATAAAAGTCCAGAAATGAGGAATTGATCAATTATTCAGAATTTACAGTTACTTAGCCAGTCTGCAGAATATGGAACATTTTTCCAAGACTCTCTGCGGGAGTTTTTGATTGAATTTTTAGAAATTTGAGATCTCTGCGGGAGATCTTGAATTAATTCCTATGTTACAATTAATTTAGCTGCGGGAGATTTTGAATTAATTCCTATGTTACCATTAATTTAGCTGCGGGAGATTCTGAATCTGCTACTGTGAGTCAGAGAGTAACAGTCTCTCAAATTAAAATCTCTGCGGGAGAAGACACATTCTGCAGACTGGCCTAGTAATAGAGCATGTCCAAACTCGCCATTTTAATGGTGAGTTTGTTACAGTTATTCTGAGCCCTTCAATTGCAAATGGTGAGTTTTATCTATTTTTCTCCTATGCTACAATGTGATATGATAATTTGATCATTTTGGAGAGAATTTGTTGAATTTTGGATAGAGCTGGAGAGACAAATGGTGAGTTTATAAGACATACAATTTTACTTGGCAGACTGGTTACTTAGGAACCCTAATAGATAGTTATTTAATTAATACTTAAATAGGTAAAATATACTCCCAGAGACTATATAACAATGTTAATTGGTTATTTAATTTGATAATTATGATTTAGCCTTAATTACCTAGTTAATAGTTATTTATTTCCTTTGTTTTCAAAGTTTACGTTTTCGGGCGGTTTTCCCACAAAAAATGCGAATCAAAGAAAAAATTTCTAACTACCAAACTTACCTCATCCACAAATTCGTTATACTGAGACATATTGAGTTTTTAGATACCAGACTATCAATAAATATTATTCTGAAATAGATGTAAACGTTATTTAATCAATCAATAATAATTATATTAAATAAAAAGGCACAAAAGTATACACTTAGAAGAAATACGTGGAACCGGAAAATGTGCGAGAATGGTTAGATTGTGAATAAGGATATGTTGTGAGTGCCTTGATACAAAACTGTGAGAAAACCCGCGCAAAACTAGGACACAAAACTTTAAATATATAATAGGATATATAAAAATAATGTAAAACCATTGAATTTATAAAAAATATTATTTTTCATTTGTTGATATAAATTTAAGTGAACATATCAGATGAAATATTTTATCATTATTCAAAGTCACACAGGGGTTGTTTAATAATTACAGAACCTAATATCAGTTATATGTATTAATGCTGCAGTGAGAAAAGAGAATTCTTAGAGGTTTTTCTTGAGCTCCAGGGTAGCCAGAAATTTCTATGAAGACTAGGTATAAGATGTCTTTAATGTCGAGAATGCCGCCCAGGCATCGACAGAAGAGTGAGCCCCTGGATCCAGGTAAGCCTCCTGAAGCCTTTGATTCCACCTACTCTGTGATCGTGAGTGGGGAACCAGAAGTCTCTGAATATGATGTGTGTAGAGGGTGTGCAAAGAAAGTAAAGGAAGGGCAAGCGGGAATTATGTGTGAGGTATGTTCTGGCTGGCACCATGTTAAGTGTGGAGAGTTGAATGAGAAAAGTTATGAAATGTATGGAACTGGAAATGGTCGTATATATAAACTTGTTAGCGCCACCGGTTTCACCCTCACCTTCCTCTGATAACCTTCCGCAGGGCCGTCACCCCGCCAGCCGCTTCACACACCTCACCCACCCTAACACCCCAATTACCTCCTTCAGAAATGCACACACCCGTCGAGTATCCCGCTCCCCAAAGCACATCACTTCCCCCATCGTGCGCATTCCATGTCGCTCTCTCACCGCCTCTAGACTCGGACACTCGAGTATAAAGTGCTCCAGAGACTTCTTCACAGCTCCGCACATACTAAAAATTACCACATCTACCCAGTGCCTCATCCTCCAAGGATAAAGGAGGAGCAGTGTGGGTCTGTAAGAAGTGTAGAGAAGCAGCCCCGTATCAGGGGCGTATCTAGGATTCGGTCAAGGGGGGGGGGCACTTTTCAAAAAAATTAACGTTTCTGAAAAAAAATCTACGGATAATTCCTCAGACTGGTCAGTTATTTCATTATTTTAATTGCTTTGAACATGCTTACACTGTGATCCGTCAGAAGCGTCATTTTTTAAATTGCGAAATGGGAGGACGTCATTATGTTCATAAAGTATAAAGAATGGATTTAATCCTATTAATATTAGCATTTTTCTTAAACCTTAAAACTGTTTTTGAATTTGAGAAGAAATGTATCGTCCTGTACTCTGTAGTTTGCCAAAACACCTTCTTCTTTAACAGTATGTCGAAAATTCATGCTTCACTCCATGACAAGTGCAAATGCGGCTAAATCTTACCACCTGAAAAAGTTCACAAGAGTTCGTGGTCTATTTAGTGAAACTGGTTCTATTCACAAGAAAAGCAAATGATAACAAAACCAAAAAGAACGGAAACAGTGATTCAGGAGGTGAAGAGTTTCTATGAAGAACCCCCCAGAACCCCCAGTTTCTCAGCAGATCCTCCAGAGTCCACAACTCCGTTGTGGAGGATCTTCAAGTACACTAATGAAAATCTCTGAAATATCAACGGAATAAATGATAGGTATGATGCTAAGATAATATCTTTATTGCCATTATTAATTGAATGGATACAATCTTTCCTTGATGATGATGACAACTTGTCATCGGTTAATGGTGTTTCATATCTCAGATTGCTACAGCCTACATGACATTGCGATCTGATCATCATTTACTGGTTTGGCATGCAATCTATTTAGAACTTATTAGCAAATATAAAAGATACAAACAGGAATACGAGATACCAAATATATATAGTATTATATTTCCTTAAATAATAATATACCATTTACATATGCAAAAAGCCTTATTGTGGAAATACTTCAAGAAAATATCGTTAGATAAACTACATCCTACAAAACTTATATGAAGATAAAGTAAAAATAAGAAATTAATATATGTATTTTTTTTACTTTTTATGCATTGTGACAATATTATCTCGTCTATATTGTTTGTTTTGTATCACAGTTACTTTAAAAGAAAAATTGTCATAATTATTAAATTAAAATGATCAGATCACATTAACCTCACAGATCGCATACCAAACTAGCACCCCTTATTTGGCTCATTCTGCATCTCGTTCTTCACTTTAGTGGATGCAAGACGGCGCTCCACCACATTGAACAAATGCAGTTCTAGAATTTCTCATTGAAAAGGTTAGAGGTAGATTCATTAGTAGAAGAACGGAAAATTCCTGGCCAGCACACAATCAATATCACAACCCTTTGAATTTTCCATTCTTGGCTGCTGCACAAACTCGAGTTTATATATGAAAAAGAATATTTCATTGTGTCTCTTATACAAAGTGTTTTAAGTTTCGCTGAAAGGTATAACCCAGAGACCCCTAAGAAATTTGAAAGAATGTTTCGAAGGTTGCTTCGTTCTGTCTTCAGACTGGAGGAGGTCATTTCAACAATTTCTGTAGGGCCACAGGAGATGTGGTTCATATGATAGAGCCATATATGTATATATGACAATAAATGTTTAATAATAATACTTTCTTTTCCATCAAAGTGGTGTATCTATGATGACAATTGATGCATTAGAAGTGCTTCTAATTCGCAATTTAAAAAGGTCGTTTCTGATGGAATACAGTGTGTCAGTGGATGTATTGTATAGTGACTATAGTCCACAAGCTGTATATCAAGTCTAATAGACTGATAGTTATTAATTTAATCACAATATCCAATCATTGGCTGTAGCAAAAATAATCAAAACCATACTGCTACACTGTGTTTCATCTGTTGAATGCATGTCAAGCATTCAATATATGCATCTCGTTGACCGAATTTTGGTGGTGCTGGCATGTAGAGGGCGCTCTCCGCTCACCTTGGTCAGTATTTTTTGGTTACGAAAGATTTTACTCTTTATCGCTTGCCAGACGGTTGCGCATTTCAGTTGTTATATGTACATCGTGCGTTAGGGTTGGAGGTGTCATTACTGGGAAGTGAGGAGTGCCGGCTTTGAAAGTTTGCAAGTGGCTGTAACTGTTTCCGCGTGAGTCTGTCTGTGTCCGCGTGAGTCTGTCTGTGTCCGAATGAGTCTGTCTGTGTCCGAATGAATCTGTCTGTGTCCGAGTGAATCTGTTTGTGTCCGTGTGAATCTGTTTGTGTCCGTGTGAATCTGTTTGTGTCCGAGTGAATCTGTTTGTGTCCGAGTGAATCTGTTTGTGTCCGAGTGAATCTGTTTGTGTCCGAGTGAATCTGTTTGTGTCTGTTTTTAGCCTGTGTCTGTTTTTAGCCTGTGTCTGTTTTTGGTCTGTGTCTGTTTTTGGTCTGTGTCTGTTTTTGGTCTGTGTCTGTTTTTGGTCTGTGTCTGTCTTTGGTCTGTGTCTGTCTTTGGTCTTTGAGCGAACTTATCTTTTATACATTCCAGATACATTAGAGTACTCACTGATTGTTCGTTTATAGATGATTATTGGTTTATATTAGTACAAGATCTCGGGGCTGTGTGGAGCATTAGTGGGGAAAGCGTTAATACTTGGTAAGTAGAAAAGTATAGCCGGGTAGGGTGATTATATCATATTCGTTAGTCTAAGCTTGCTCTTCTGATTTAATATTGTGGAGGGTGTAAAGTTGTTACCTGTGCTCTATTTGCGGTCACAACTTTGGGGTGCTTTTTACTTCTATAAATTTTCCTATTTCCTATATAATCATTAAGTCTAAATAAATCTAAATACCTACTGATTCACTAAGGAGAATTGTACGCTGTATAGTTTTATTTTAATCATTGTCAAGTTTTAGCATTCCAACTTAAGATGTTTATAGAGTTTAACTTTTTTTATTTTATTTTGCAGCACCACATGATCTGCAACTTGTAAAAGTCAGGAATACAGTGCGTTCAAGATATCGTTGTGTTTTTCTTTGCCACCAAAACCCCTAGCTCCCAGAAGTCAAACTTCGCCCCGAGCTTGTAGCTAACAGTGCAAGTATCGTTCTACCTAACTTCAGTGGGGTTGACAGTTGTTTATAATTGAATCGCCTCTGCCTACGATCTGAATCGCATCTTCCTACGATCTGAATCGCCCCTTCCTACGATTTGAATTGCCCCTACCTACGATTTGAATCGCCCCTTAGATCGCCCCTGCCTACGATTTAAGTTGCCACTGCCTACGATTTAAGTTGCCACTGCCTACGATTTAAGTTGCCACTGCCTACGATTTAAGTTGCCACTGCCTACGATTTAAGTTGCCACTGCCTACGATTTGAATTGCCCCCTGCCTACGATTTGAATTGCCCCCTGCCTACGATTTGAATTGCCCCCTGCCTACGATTTGAATTGCCCCCTGCCTACGATTTGAATTGCCCCCTGCCTACGATTTGAATTGCCCCCTGCCTACGATTTGAATTGCCCCCTGCCTACGATTTGAATTGCCCCCTGCCTACGATTTGAATTGCCCCCTGCCTACGATTTGAATTGCCCCCTGCCTACGATTTGAATTGCCCCCTGCCTACGATTTGAATTGCCCCCTGCCTACGATTTGAATTGCCCCCTGCCTACGATTTGAATTGCCCCCTGCCTACGATTTGAATTGCCCCCTGCCTACGATTTGAATTGCCCCCTGCCTACGATTTGAATTGCCCCCTGCCTACGATTTGAATAACTCCCTGCCTACGATTTGAACTACCCCTGCCTACGATTGGATCCTATCTACGATTAGAGTCACCCTCTCTTTACTGTTGCGTCAGGAGTGTTCTGGGGTGAACTGTCTTATTCATCATCCTGGGAGGCCGGATTCTGCTGCTTCTGCGCTACAGAGTAGATGAGTACCCCTTTTTGTGACTGATTAAGTTGGGGCACAGTTTAAGTTCATTCAATTGCACCCCTCCATGGTTTATCTTAATTGAGAATTCATATTTGTGTGTAGGACTTAGTGATCTCATTTCGTTTAAGTTGATAGGCATAGGTTGCCTTTGAATTTTGGGAGACTTCGTTGTTGTTTAGTTTACGGGATCAATATGGAAAAGTTGACTATTCTTGGATTGAAGAGGGTGCTAGATTATTTAGGTGAGGCAACCTCTGGCGGTAAGAATGATTTACTGTGCCGATTGCACGAATCTCTCTCGAATAGAGATACCACTTGGGAGGAGCTGGAGAAGCAGATGAGTGCGAGTGGTGGTGTAGGTGCGAGTGGTGGTGTAGGTGCGAGTGGTGGTGTAGGTGCGAGTGGTGGTGTAGGTGCGAGTGGTGGTGTAGGTGCGAGTGGTGGTGTAGGTGCGAGTGGTGGTGTAGGTGCGAGTGGTGGTGTAGGTGCGAGTGGTGGTGTAGGTGCGAGTGGTGGTGTAGGTGCGAGTGGTGGTGTAGGTGCGAGTGGTGGTGTAGGTGCGAGTGGTGGTGTAGGTGCGAGTGGTGGTGTAGGTGCGAGTGGTGGTGTAGGTGCGAGTGGTGGTGTAGGTGCGAGTGGTGGTGTAGGTGCGAGTGGTGTTGTAGGTGCGAGTGGTGGTGTAGGTGCGAGTGGTGGTGTAGGTGCGAGTGGTGGTGTAGGTGCGAGTGGTGGTGTAGGTGCGAGTGGTGGTGTAGGTGCGAGTGGTGGTGTAGGTGCGAGTGGTGGTGTAGGTGCGAGTGGTGGTGTAGGTGCGAGTGGTTCTCACTTGAATGATCAGGGTCGTGGCCGGATATTCATGGGTGAATCGAGACGCATGGATTGCGGAAGCCTAGTGGATTCCGTCGGACCAGAGGACAGCATATCTCAAGTTGAATGTTTGAGAGCTGATGTGGGTGGTTTAACTAGTAAGAGGAGAATTCGTGGGAGATCTCGCTCTGGTGTATCGCGAGCAACTGGAGTGTGTTCTATTATGAGTGGTACCTCCGCCGTGGAACGTGCTCGAGAAATCGCCGTGGAGCGAGCTAAGGAAGAAGTGCGCATTGCTAACTTTGAACACATTGACACGATAAGGAGAGAGAATGAGCGAAAACTCTTAGAAAATGAAAAATCGCGGATTGATGACGAGATGCGGCGAAGAATGGAGCAAATGGAAATGGAGGCACATATAGAGAGGCTAAAGAGGGAAGGTGAGCAGAGGGCTCGGTTAGCAGAGGAAAACATGTGGAATAAATATGCGATGATGGATTCAGGAGCCTCACATAATGGAGGTTTACGGCTTCAAGGGGTTATCGGAGTCGGGACTTCTGAAATAAAGAATCCAATTGATGTACCACGTAATAAAACTGGAGTACTCAACTCCGTTGGGAGATTAGTACCTGAACCTGTTGCTCACAATAGAGAAATTAATAGCGAGTGCTGTAACCAGGATAGGAATGCTACTCTTCCCAACGACTCTCAACTGATTCATGAATTAACTGCAAGCAACCTAAGGATGTGCATGCCTAAACGTGAGATTCAGATGTTTGGAGGTGAACCAGAGAAGTACATCACGTTCAAACAATCCATGGGATCCATTCTTAGGTCAAAAACGTTAGATGCCAGTGAGAAACTGGATTATCTATACCAGTATACGAAGGGAGAGCCAAGAGATCTAGTTCATGCTGCACTATACATGAATCCTGAGAAAGGATTCAAAGAAACTATGAAATGTTTTGATCAGAAATATGGAGCCCCTGAACTTGTGGCTGCGGCTTACATGGAAAAACTATTTGCTAGAGGTAACTTGATGCGTGACGACGTGGAAGGACTAAAGTCCTATGCCATTACCCTGAGACTAACAAAGAACGTCGTCGCTCAAATTCCTTACGGCAAAACTGAGCTTGAGCATCCAAAGACCATACGTTCTCTTGTGTCGAAACTTCCTTATACTATGCAGGAGAGGTGGAGGGCAATTGTGCATAGGAAGAGGAAAGAAAACGGCTTATCTGTTACGTACGAAGACCTGATGGATTTTGTGGATGAAGATGTTCGTGTGGCTTCAGATCCGGTCTTTGGCAAGGTCGCAATGGAGAATGAAATGCTCAGCAAAAATACTGGTACCTTTGGAGCTCGCCCAAAGATTAGAGCGACCGTGAACGCAGTTACATGTGAGGATCCTTTCATTAAAGAAGACAGTCCGATGGTCTCGTCCACGCGTGGAACTGGGAAATCTGTTACATCAGAAAGATTAGAGCCGCTTCTTCAGTGTGCGCTGTGTGAGGGGTCGCATACCATTGACTCTTGCCGTGAATTTCAGAGATTGGGTGTTGAACAGCGTATGAGCTGTGCTAAAAACGAAAAACTCTGCTTTCTGTGTTTAAATGAAGGTCACATGGCTAGAAACTGTACGGATCCGCGGGTTTGCACTAGGTGTGGAAGATGGCATCATGTTTTACTGCATGGGAATCAAAGACTAGGGGCATCGATATCTGAAAGAGAACGGGACTTTCATGATAAGCAATTAGGGGCTCGTGGTCTTGCTAATGGGGAGTTAAATTCACAAGGAAAACCGTACTACTTTGCTGCAAGTGGAGAAGCTCAACGTAACTCTCAACGCCCCCAAAAGAATCAATATAGTGGAGCAAACTCTGGAGCTACTGTTGGGGGAGTATCAGCGAAGGGTGAGTTAGTCATGGGAAGCGTCTCTATTTTGCCTGTCATCGTGAAGGGACGCGACTCCGTAGAGGGACGTACTTCGGCTTTTCTTGATAGTGGTTGTGCAGTTTCTTTCTGTTCTCGTGGATTGATCGAAAAACTGAAGCTGAACGTGCATCGACTACCAGAGGTCCAACTATGCACGGAAACGGTGCACTCGCAGAGAAACGGAAAGTTAAGACTCATCACTGGACTGCTCTTGAGGGGTGAGCACGAGAACACTTGGGTGACGCTCCCACCAGTTTACTTGTTGGATAGGATACCTGTAGGGAAGGAAGATGCCATGGATGCAGAGGTGATCGGGAGATGGGATCATCTTTCAGACCTGCAGATAGGGAATATTACAGAAGTGGAACTGATGCTTGGGACAAATGCTCTGGAAGCGTTAGAGCCTTTAGAGATCAGAGCCTCTCCGACCGAAGGTAGTCCTTACGCTATAAGGACTAGGTTGGGGTGGACGGTACATGGCCTTTTTGGGAAACAAGGTGTGAAGTCTGTTCCCGTTCATAGGGTGCGTTGTCATGAAGGCGAGGTAGGGAAACTGATAGAGAACGCCTTCTCAAAAGGCTTCGAAGGTTTGGACGATGATAAGAATGGACTCTCCGTTGAGGACGAAAAGTGGATACAAATCGTGGAAGGTGGTTGTAAGAGGGTTAAAGGCCGTTACGAAATTCCTTTACCTCTACGCGGAGAGCGGACAGGGGGATCAAACGGCCGGGGAGTCGCTCTAAGTCGCGCCCTTGGTCTTCGGAGAAAATTAATGGGTAATCCAGAAGAAAGAAAAGCGTATGAAGATTGCATAAATATTATGTTGGAGAACAACTATGCGGAGAAGGTTCATGCAGGATCAGGCAGATGGTACCTCCCGCACTTCGGAGTGACTCATTCTGCGAAACCTGGGAAAATCAGAGTAGTTTTTGATTGTGCAGCAAAAGCTCACGGCAAATCCTTAAACGATATGCTGCTAACCGGACCCGATCTTGCAACCCTAATGATGGATGTGCTACTAAGATTCCGGCAGGGTGAAGTGGCATTCATGGCGGATATAGAAGCAATGTTCCACCAAATATCAGTGCCTGTTGAACAGAGAGACTACCTCAGGTTCTTTTGGTGGGACGGAGGAGTGATCTCGGGACGTCTCACGGAGTACAGGATGGCTGTACACTTGTTCGGTGCTTGCTCATCACCGAGCATAGCTAATTACGCACTTAAGAGGGTGGCAGATGATTGTGTATTTGATCGGGATGGAGCGATTGGCAATATCATAGAGAAGAATTTTTATGTGGACGATTGTCTTAAGAGCAGTAATGACACAGAGAAGCTCTGTCAGAATGCAGAAGCGCTAAGATCAGTGTGTGCGGATGGTGGATTCAATCTAACAAAGTTTGCCGGGAACTTTGAGGAATTCCAAATGCGCTTGGGGGGAGAGACTGATATAGATCAAATACAGAAGTGCTTGGGTGTATCATGGCGAAAGGAGGAAGATGTTCTGAGTCTGGCTGTGCGTATTGAGGATATTGAACCGCGCACTAAAAGGAGCTTGCTGTCAACCATTGCAAAAATTTACGACCCATTAGGAATTGTTGCTCCTACCGTGTTGAAAGGTAGATTAGTGTTCCAAAATCTGGTACGTCGTAAGGAATTTGATTGGGACACACCTCTTGGTGATGAAGAGCGCAAGAGCATCGACAAATGGAAGGAAAGCTTGCAGAACCTCGGAAGTACTGTTGTGCCTAGAAACATATTAGGATATTCATCTAATGTATCTAACATTCAATTGCATGTTTTTGGTGATGCTAGCCAGAAGGGGCACTCGGCTGTGTGTTTCACGAGGATAGAGTATGATAATGGAGTGAAAGACTGTGTTTTCGTATGGGGACGAGTTAGGGTTAACCCTATGAAGGAAGTAACTGTCCCTAGACTAGAACTTGTAGCGGCAAGGTTAGCTGCTTCCTTGTGTGCTCGATTGCAAAATACATTGGACGCGGATTTTGATAAGATAATTTTATGGACCGATAGTATGACGGTACTTAGGTACATCCGCAACGAAAATCTTCGTTATCACTCATTCGTGGCAAACAGAATAGCTGATATCAAAAGAAATTCCAAAGTGAGTCAATGGAGATATGTCGATTCTGAATCCAATCCAGCAGATGAGGGATCCAGGGGACGGTGTGGCGCGAAGTGGTGTCAGGGACCCGAGTTTTTGATGAGGAATGAAGAAGATTGGCCAAGTGAACAAGGAGACATCCTAGTGGATGCGGATGTGAAGTTAGAGGTGAAACAGGAGGCCGTGGTGATGTCTGTGAAAACTTTAAATCCTGTGATGGAGTCGCTGATGGAGCGGTTCTCTTGTTGGTATAAATTGATCCGTGTAGTAGCCTGGTTTGAGAGATTCAAAACTTACCTTAAAGAAGGAAAAGAGAATGTGCAGAGAGGTGCTTTATCAGTAGAAGAGCGTTTGCAGGCGGAGAGTAGTATAGTAGCATACGCGCAGCACTCTTGCTATGTTAGTGAGTATGAACGTTTGCGAAGGGGAGAGGGAGTGAGAAAGGAAAGTCCACTTCGTCGGTTGGGTGTGTTCATGGATGGAAAAGTGATACGGGTAGGAGGCAGGTTGCAAATGGCCGATATCCCTTCGCGAAGTAAATTCCCGATGATATTGCCTCCCGGCCATCATGTGACCAACCTAGTAGTGCGCCACTATCATGAGAGGGTTGGACACATGGGGGTAGCAACTGTCTTGGGACAATCCCGTGAAAAGTATTGGATAGTCAGAGGTTATAGTGTAGTTAGGAGGGAATTGCTAAGATGTGTAGTGTGCAAACGCGTACAGGGACGGGTCATTGAACAACGAATGGCTGATTTGCCGGTAGAGCGTGTTGGTGCCGGTGAACCTGCCTTCACTTATACCGGTGTAGACTGCTTTGGACCTTTATATGTGACACGGCTGCACTATACATGAATCCTGAGAAAGGATTCAAAGAAACTATGAAATGTTTTGATCAGAAATATGGAGCCCCTGAACTTGTGGCTGCGGCTTACATGGAAAAACTATTTGCTAGAGGTAACTTGATGCGTGACGACGTGGAAGGACTAAAGTCCTATGCCATTACCCTGAGACTAACAAAGAACGTCGTCGCTCAAATTCCTTACGGCAAAACTGAGCTTGAGCATCCAAAGACCATACGTTCTCTTGTGTCGAAACTTCCTTATACTATGCAGGAGAGGTGGAGGGCAATTGTGCATAGGAAGAGGAAAGAAAACGGCTTATCTGTTACGTACGAAGACCTGATGGATTTTGTGGATGAAGATGTTCGTGTGGCTTCAGATCCGGTCTTTGGCAAGGTCGCAATGGAGAATGAAATGCTCAGCAAAAATACTGGTACCTTTGGAGCTCGCCCAAAGATTAGAGCGACCGTGAACGCAGTTACATGTGAGGATCCTTTCATTAAAGAAGACAGTCCGATGGTCTCGTCCACGCGTGGAACTGGGAAATCTGTTACATCAGAAAGATTAGAGCCGCTTCTTCAGTGTGCGCTGTGTGAGGGGTCGCATACCATTGACTCTTGCCGTGAATTTCAGAGATTGGGTGTTGAACAGCGTATGAGCTGTGCTAAAAACGAAAAACTCTGCTTTCTGTGTTTAAATGAAGGTCACATGGCTAGAAACTGTACGGATCCGCGGGTTTGCACTAGGTGTGGAAGATGGCATCATGTTTTACTGCATGGGAATCAAAGACTAGGGGCATCGATATCTGAAAGAGAACGGGACTTTCATGATAAGCAATTAGGGGCTCGTGGTCTTGCTAATGGGGAGTTAAATTCACAAGGAAAACCGTACTACTTTGCTGCGAGTGGAGAAGCTCAACGTAACTCTCAACGCCCCCAAAAGAATCAATATAGTGGAGCAAACTCTGGAGCTACTGTTGGGGGAGTATCAGCGAAGGGTGAGTTAGTCATGGGAAGCGTCTCTATTTTGCCTGTCATCGTGAAGGGACGCGACTCCGTAGAGGGACGTACTTCGGCTTTTCTTGATAGTGGTTGTGCAGTTTCTTTCTGTTCTCGTGGATTGATCGAAAAACTGAAGCTGAACGTGCATCGACTACCAGAGGTCCAACTATGCACGGAAACGGTGCACTCGCAGAGAAACGGAAAGTTAAGACTCATCACTGGACTGCTCTTGAGGGGTGAGCACGAGAACACTTGGGTGACGCTCCCACCAGTTTACTTGTTGGATAGGATACCTGTAGGGAAGGAAGATGCCATGGATGCAGAGGTGATCGGGAGATGGGATCATCTTTCAGACCTGCAGATAGGGAATATTACAGAAGTGGAACTGATGCTTGGGACAAATGCTCTGGAAGCGTTAGAGCCTTTAGAGATCAGAGCCTCTCCGACCGAAGGTAGTCCTTACGCTATAAGGACTAGGTTGGGGTGGACGGTACATGGCCTTTTTGGGAAACAAGGTGTGAAGTCTGTTCCCGTTCATAGGGTGCGTTGTCATGAAGGCGAGGTAGGGAAACTGATAGAGAACGCCTTCTCAAAAGGCTTCGAAGGTTTGGACGATGATAAGAATGGACTCTCCGTTGAGGACGAAAAGTGGATACAAATCGTGGAAGGTGGTTGTAAGAGGGTTAAAGGCCGTTACGAAATTCCTTTACCTCTACGCGGAGAGCGGACAGGGGGATCAAACGGCCGGGGAGTCGCTCTAAGTCGCGCCCTTGGTCTTCGGAGAAAATTAATGGGTAATCCAGAAGAAAGAAAAGCGTATGAAGATTGCATAAATATTATGTTGGAGAACAACTATGCGGAGAAGGTTCATGCAGGATCAGGCAGATGGTACCTCCCGCACTTCGGAGTGACTCATTCTGCGAAACCTGGGAAAATCAGAGTAGTTTTTGATTGTGCAGCAAAAGCTCACGGCAAATCCTTAAACGATATGCTGCTAACCGGACCCGATCTTGCAACCCTAATGATGGATGTGCTACTAAGATTCCGGCAGGGTGAAGTGGCATTCATGGCGGATATAGAAGCAATGTTCCACCAAATATCAGTGCCTGTTGAACAGAGAGACTACCTCAGGTTCTTTTGGTGGGACGGAGGAGTGATCTCGGGACGTCTCACGGAGTACAGGATGGCTGTACACTTGTTCGGTGCTTGCTCATCACCGAGCATAGCTAATTACGCACTTAAGAGGGTGGCAGATGATTGTGTATTTGATCGGGATGGAGCGATTGGCAATATCATAGAGAAGAATTTTTATGTGGACGATTGTCTTAAGAGCAGTAATGACACAGAGAAGCTCTGTCAGAATGCAGAAGCGCTAAGATCAGTGTGTGCGGATGGTGGATTCAATCTAACAAAGTTTGCCGGGAACTTTGAGGAATTCCAAATGCGCTTGGGGGGAGAGACTGATATAGATCAAATACAGAAGTGCTTGGGTGTATCATGGCGAAAGGAGGAAGATGTTCTGAGTCTGGCTGTGCGTATTGAGGATATTGAACCGCGCACTAAAAGGAGCTTGCTGTCAACCATTGCAAAAATTTACGACCCATTAGGAATTGTTGCTCCTACCGTGTTGAAAGGTAGATTAGTGTTCCAAAATCTGGTACGTCGTAAGGAATTTGATTGGGACACACCTCTTGGTGATGAAGAGCGCAAGAGCATCGACAAATGGAAGGAAAGCTTGCAGAACCTCGGAAGTACTGTTGTGCCTAGAAACATATTAGGATATTCATCTAATGTATCTAACATTCAATTGCATGTTTTTGGTGATGCTAGCCAGAAGGGGCACTCGGCTGTGTGTTTCACGAGGATAGAGTATGATAATGGAGTGAAAGACTGTGTTTTCGTATGGGGACGAGTTAGGGTTAACCCTATGAAGGAAGTAACTGTCCCTAGACTAGAACTTGTAGCGGCAAGGTTAGCTGCTTCCTTGTGTGCTCGATTGCAAAATACATTGGACGCGGATTTTGATAAGATAATTTTATGGACCGATAGTATGACGGTACTTAGGTACATCCGCAACGAAAATCTTCGTTATCACTCATTCGTGGCAAACAGAATAGCTGATATCAAAAGAAATTCCAAAGTGAGTCAATGGAGATATGTCGATTCTGAATCCAATCCAGCAGATGAGGGATCCAGGGGACGGTGTGGCGCGAAGT
The DNA here is from genome assembly GCA_947561585.1 of Caprella mutica. Taxonomy (NCBI): domain Eukaryota; kingdom Metazoa; phylum Arthropoda; class Malacostraca; order Amphipoda; family Caprellidae; genus Caprella; species Caprella mutica. Next base: position 35,239 of record CANNZV010003796.1, on the reverse strand, counting down.
GGTGTCAGGGACCCGAGTTTTTGATGAGGAATGAAGAAGATTGGCCAAGTGAACAAGGAGACATCCTAGTGGATGCGGATGTGAAGTTAGAGGTGAAACAGGAGGCCGTGGTGATGTCTGTGAAAACTTTAAATCCTGTGATGGAGTCGCTGATGGAGCGGTTCTCTTGTTGGTATAAATTGATCCGTGTAGTAGCCTGGTTTGAGAGATTCAAAACTTACCTTAAAGAAGGAAAAGAGAATGTGCAGAGAGGTGCTTTATCAGTAGAAGAGCGTTTGCAGGCGGAGAGTAGTATAGTAGCATACGCGCAGCACTCTTGCTATGTTAGTGAGTATGAACGTTTGCGAAGGGGAGAGGGAGTGAGAAAGGAAAGTCCACTTCGTCGGTTGGGTGTGTTCATGGATGGAAAAGTGATACGGGTAGGAGGCAGGTTGCAAATGGCCGATATCCCTTCGCGAAGTAAATTCCCGATGATATTGCCTCCCGGCCATCATGTGACCAACCTAGTAGTGCGCCACTATCATGAGAGGGTTGGACACATGGGGGTAGCAACTGTCTTGGGACAATCCCGTGAAAAGTATTGGATAGTCAGAGGTTATAGTGTAGTTAGGAGGGAATTGCTAAGATGTGTAGTGTGCAAACGCGTACAGGGACGGGTCATTGAACAACGAATGGCTGATTTGCCGGTAGAGCGTGTTGGTGCCGGTGAACCTGCCTTCACTTATACCGGTGTAGACTGCTTTGGACCTTTATATGTGACACGGGGAAGAGGGCGTACTCAGGTGAAACGGTATGGTGTGTGTTGGGGGGAGGTCAGTAATACAGCAGTGACAAATTGTAGAGTTTATTTGCGCCACTCTCACAACCATATGATTTTGTACTATAAAGAGAGCAAAAAAAGTATTTCAATTGAGGTACATAGAATGAAATTGTACTATAAAAATATAATTCACATGTTAAAGCTCGCTAAAAAAGGTTAAAATGCATAGAGAAACAAAAGATTATTGCGCTACTATATATTAAAAGTCTCGCAATTTTATCATCGATTGGACTAAGCATAACCAAAGGTTTCCAACAGCTCATCCGCTCACCTGACTCATTGACTGACTCCAGGCTGTTCACCTCACCCCAAACGACAAGCACGGACCCAGCTATAAGCTCTATCAATCAATTTACACCTCTATTATCCAATATATTATACCATGAGAATCTAGAACTCTGAAAAACATTTATGATAAAGAGAAGGCAACGAAAGGAATAACCTGGTCAACGCTGTTTCCAGTATTCACTCTGCCGGAAACAGCTGTTCAACCGGCTATTCCCTTGAACAACTAAACACACAACGTACCTAGCCAATCACTCTATGAAAACTGATCACATATTTCACCTGCCTTCCATACCTGCCAATAAAACTATTAAAAACTAAGCACACAAAGATGCTCGGAGATGAGTTCTAACGCCACCTAGTGGTGAGACATTTGATGATCTCTAGTACAGTTTAGACCACACACACTGCATCTAACAGTCCCTCCTCTTGAATCTATTTCAACATCACCAATATCTCCGTTCAATACGGACTAAGGGAGCTCATGTCCCTCGATCAAAAGCACGAGTTTTGAAACTGGTTTGGTGTAATTCTTCCCTCTTGCAAACAAATTCACACTTCTCACCAACCCATCCGCACTCCTTTTAACACTCGTAATTCGCCCTAGCGGCCAATGACAACGCGCCTCTGTCTCATCAACCACCAAAACTACATCACCAACACTAACGTTTCTCTTCGCTTTGGTCCATTTATGCTTCCCTTGAAGTTCGCTTCTATATTCGCGACACCATCTGCGCCAAAACTGATTCGCAACTGCTTGAACGTGAGCCCATTTCTTCACACTATCCATCGGGACCTCTGGTATCTCTCTAGGTACCTGCATAGTACTTCCCATATTTAGCAATCGTTGAGGTGTCAGCGGTTCCACCATCGGGTCATTTCCAACAATAGTAAGAGGTCGACTGTTGATAGCTGCCTCTGCTTCGCAGAAAACAGTTTGGAGGGTATCATCAGAATATGTTTTTCCTGTTAGTGTAGCTTCCAGAACCCTTCTGACAGTACGGATCACCCTTTCCCAAACTCCTCCAAAGTGAGATGCTTTTGGTGGATTCATCTCCCACTTTATCCCTGCATTCTCTACTCTTTCACGAACCTCCTTACAACTAAGATATTTCAGCAACTCTCTACGAGCTCCAACAAAGTTAGTACCATTATCAGAGCGAAATAATTGCACTTGACCCCGACGTGCCATGAAGCGACGAATTACTCTGATAATGGAGTCTGTCGAAAGGTCTTCCGCAATTTCCAAGTGCACCGCTCTCACTGTCATGCAGGTGAATACTACACCATATCGCTTCATCTGCCGATGTCCTCTGCCCATTTTTACATAATAGGGACCAAAACAATCAACGCCAGTGTACGTGAAGGCTACCACATTCTCAGAAACACGCTCCAAGGGCAAATTAGCCATCTGTTGTTCTAAAACACGTCCTTTAACTTTTCGACAAACAAAACAATTTGATAACTCACGTCTCACTGCACTGTATCCTCGAACAATCCAATATTTTTCACGAGTCAAACCCAATACAGTTGAAACCCCCAAATGACCCACGCGCTCGTGACTCTCTCTTATAATCAGATTAGTCACATGATGCGAGGGAGGGAGCACGATTGGATGCTTATTCCCGTATGACATGTCAGCATTCTCCAATCTACCACCCACACGCAATACGCCATTACTCAAAAATACCCCCAACTTCCACAACGCACTACTCCTTTTAATTGGTTTCCCAGCAATCAAACACTCGTACTCCTCAGCATAACATTCCCGTTGTATATGCATGATAATTTCTCTTTCAGCTCGGAGTCTCTCGTCGATTGTTAAAGGGCTTTTCTCACAGTCAGCTCCTTGAACATATTCTTTGAATCTTAACAACCAGGCAATTCCTCGAACAACCCTCCTCCAGTTCGAGTATCGTGTAACGAAAGAATTGACGAAATTTAATGACACGCTTAGCATCATTACAGGAACTTCCTTCTTAACCTCCAGCACTTCCATACCCAATTGGTCGCTCTTCTCCTGTTCTCTCGGCCATGATGGTTCTTCTTCTAATAAGAACGTCGGTCCATCACGCCATTTCTCTGAACTGCATCCCCTCGAGCCCTCGTCAGCAGGATTAAATTCAGAATTTACATATCGCCATTGATCAACTGTTGTTCTACATTTGATGTCGGCAATCCTATTTGCTACAAAAGAATGGAATCTAAGCCTTTCATTACGCAAGTATCGCAACACCGTCATGCTGTCTGTCCACAAAATGACCTTTTCGAATGCGACAGACAATGTATTCCAGAGTCTTTGGCACATACACGCTGCCAGTTTGGCGGCAACCAACTCTAAACGCGGTATTGTAACTGCTTTCAGTGGATTCACCCTCGCCCGTCCCCAAACAAAAATGCATTCTCTAGCTCTGTCCGTTGATTCTACTCTGATGAAAGCAACTGCAGCATGTCCGCTTTCACTAGCATCTCCGAAAACATGCAATTGTAGGCTGAGAACGTCAGTGCCGTATCCAACAACACTTCTCGGTATGGATAGCTTCTTTAACTCCTGCAATTTCTCAACCCACCTTCTAACATTCAAGCAATCCAGTTCACTTAAACTGGAATCCCAGTCTTTCACATCTCCACATCTAATTATACACTGGAATAAAAGTCTTCCCTGTAGTACCAAGGGAGCAACAATTCCTAGCGGGTCATAGATCTTTGCTATTGCGGATAGCAACTCTCTTTTAGTTTTTGGTGCAAAATCGATATTTCCGAGAGCCGCCAATGTATCCTCAGTTTTGTCCCACAATACTCCCAAACATTTGCTTACTCCAGTACTATCCACATCCTCAGTCAATGCCGCTCCCATTCCCTCCACATTACTAGCGAATTTAGCCAGTCTAAACCCTCCCAACGAGCACAGCCATTTTAACTGCTTTGCTTCATGATGTAATATTTCCCAAGTGTTGCCACTCCTCAAACAATCGTCAACATAAAAATTGTCCCTAACAACACTTGCTACAGAGGGCATGACTTTCTCTCTGTTATCGTCCGCAATTCTTCGGAGAGCGTAATTAGCAACGCTGGGAGAAGAACACGCTCCAAATAGGTGAGATGCCATTCTGTACTCACAGAGGTTGCCAGATTCAATTCCCCCGTCCCACCAGAAAAAACGTAAATAATCTCTTTGATCTTTGGGAACCCTTATCTGGTGAAACATCGCCTCAATGTCGGCAGTAAATGCCAGTTTCCCCTCTCTAAACCGCAGTAGCACATCAAGCAAATGCGTAACCAGATCAGGTCCTGACAGAAGCAAATCATTGAGAGAGATGCCTCGCACCTTTGCAGCACAATCAAATACAACCCTTACTCTGCCAGGCTTATCTGGATGTGAAACGGCAAAATGAGGAATATACCACTCACCAATACCAGTCTCTTCTTCCACCTTTTCTGCGTATCCCTTAACAAGCATGTCATTCACACAATTTTCATACGAAATTCTCTCTTGTGGATTGCTATTTAACCTTTTTGCCAAACCTAACACTCTCTTCAATGCCACCCCCCTACTGTCTGGTTTATGACCCTGATGCGCCCGCAGTGGCAAAGGAATCTGATAGTGACCATCCACTACTTTACAGCCCTCCTCCACTATCTTAATCCACTCTTCATCTTCCACTGAAAACCCTCTACTATCGCTACCAAACCCTTCAAATCCAATTTCAAATGCATCTTCCATCATCTTTCTTATTTCAATAGCATTAGTTCGTACTCTATTCACCGTAGCACGTTTTTCCATTGAAGCCGACAAGAAACCCTGTACAGTCCATCCCAATCTCGTCTTAATACCATAAGGACCACCCGCATACGGAGACGCTCTAACTTCGATTGGTTCCGATGCAGCCAGAGCATTTGACCCTAACATAAGATCGACACCATGCACATTTTTCAACCGTAGGTCAGCGAGGTGCTCCCACTTAAGTACTTCGTCTACATCTATCTCATCGTCACGGTTTACAGGTATGTTTGATATCAGATATAAGGGAGGTAACTCTAGCCAAGTATCCTCATCCTCCCCCCTTACAATAAGACCGGTCACCAAACACGTTTTCTCTCTCCTATTAGAGTGTACAGTCTCAGAGAACAAGAAAACTTCTGGAAGATTTTCCTGGGACATATGCAGCTTCTGTAATAAGCGTGGCGTGCAGAAGGACACGGCACTACCATTGTCTAAAAAGGCGGACGTGGAGCATTCCTCATTACCTACATTTCGGACCCTGACCGGCAACACAGACATTCCCCCGATTTCCGTCCCTCCTCGTGTAGATACGCCCCCTACAAACACATGTCCTGAACCACCATTCATAGAGTTTCCCATATCTGAGTCCCTCTTTGGTTCATCAACTCTTCCCCGTGACAAGAAATCCTTCGGTCGTACACTCAAATCATGCCTATCTTTCCTTCTCATCTCCCAATCATCACGCCCTACAATCCGGGACATCTGCTTCGGATTTACGCCTCCTAATGAACGCCAACCTACATCTGAATGCAATAAAATATGATGCCATCGTCCACATTCACTGCACGCCACAGGACTGGGACAATTACCTGACATATGCCCTCCTTCAAGACATAAGAAACATCCCCGTCTGCGCTTCACACTATCCAATCGATCTAAAAAATTCATGAAGAGGAATTCTTTACAAATAGTTATGTTATGTTCTTTACTACAATGAAGACATATAATGTCCTCCCCATGAACCTTTTCACCATCTTGGTCCCCGTCAGCAAGATGTTCCTGTACAACTGTTCCTCTCTTGTTACTACAGTCACTCTTATCGAGGGAAACAGCATTCACAGTCACCCTTGCCTTAGTACGAAGCCCCATTCCTCCACTTCCTCCTGCGTATCCGACTGCCTCTCGTTCCATGGCTGCTTTACCATATACAGGATCGGAAGCAACCCTCACCTCTCTATCAACAAACTTAATTAAATGGTCATAACTCATGTTCGCTCCATTCCTTTCACGTTGATCTTGAACTAAAGATCGCCACTTCTCCTGCATATGGAATGGTAACTTCGCCACTAAAGTTCTGATAGTCTTGGGATGCTCCAATTCACTCTTGCCGTATGGGATCCTGTCAACCACATTACGGGTTAGTCTCAATGCAACAGCATACGTCTTCATACCATCTACGTCATCTCTGCCAATCTTCCCTCTTGCAAACAACTTCTCCATGAACTCAGATGCAATAAGTTCAGGTGCACCATACTTTTCTTCAAAGCATTCCCAAGTTTCCGCCAAGCCTCTTGAAGGATCCATATACAATGCAGCACGAACAAGCTCCTTTGGTTCACCAGTGCAATATTGGTAGAGATAGTGGAGTTTCTCATCAGCACTGAGCGTGTGAGAGTCCATTATTGCCTTAACAGATTGTTTGAAAGTCACATAGTGTTCCGGTCTTCCGCCAAACTTTTCCACCTCATGTTTTGGCATGCACATTCTCAAATTACTTGCAGTTAGTTCTTGTAAAATACTATTACTCGAACGCATTTTTTTTCTGTTCTGCTGCATACCCTCACCCATTTTAGGAATGACACCAGACCGCACAGATTGTATCCAAGAATTGGGATCTCCATGTAAATTTTTGACTTGCCGAGGCTCAGTTTCTTGCCCATCTCTTGGAAGATAGGGAGCCACCTTTGGCTTCTGAATCCTCTTATTTCTCTTAGTTACAGGCAGACGAAGATCACTTAAATTATCTGCTTTTCCCATATCAATCTCCTCATACCGATTCCACAGTTCAGCCTCCACCCTAAGTGCTTCATCCTCAGCGTCCCTCTTCAATAGGGCGATCTCCTCTTCCAACTCCATTTCCGCCAACCTCTCTTTCATTGCCTCTTCTTCTCTTTGTCGCTCATACTGTACTTTCCTTTCATTCATAATCAACTCCTTTTCCATTCTCGCTCGTTGTCTATTTCTTTTCAACCGTTCTATCATTTCTTCCTTTTCTCTCTGAGCAGAAGCTCTCGCTCTTTGTACAACAGATTCCCTTCCTCGGTCACTAGCGGACCCTACCGTCATTACCGAACTGGATCTAGACCTTCTTGACAACACTGACCGTGCAACGGTTCCATCTGCTTTACCAGGGATATTCGTCCTGGACACGACACCACTGTTTGAAGCGGCGACATCTGATCTAAACCCATCTCTCCTACTCCCACATACCACTGATCCTATTTGAGAAATACTATCTTCAGGCGATAGACAATCTACTTCTTCCTCTCTGCCTCTTAAAGACCCATATGAAACTGCACGTTCAGACTTCGAAATTGCACCCATCATGACCCTGCCTGATTCTTTCACTAAATCTCCTGCACTTGCCGATCTCAATCCTACAGAGCCAAAACTCTCTCTCATATCTCTTAAACTCTTACCTAAACCTCTTGAACTCCTACCCACACTCTTCAAACTCTTACCTACGTCTATGCCCTTAAAACGCGTACCTACACCTGCACCTTCTATCAAACTTCTGCGTGAACCTTCATCTCTCAAACTCGCACATGCACCTTCGTCTCTCAAACTCGCACATGCACCTTCGTCTCTCAAACTCGCACATGCACCTTCATCTCTCAAACTCGCACATGCACCTTCATCTCTCAAACTCGCACATGCACCTTCATCTCTCAAACTCGCACATGCACCTTCATCTCTCAAACTCGCACCTGCACCTTCATCTCTCAAACTCGCACCTGCACCTTCATCTCTCAAACTCGCACCTGCACCTTCATCTCTCAAACTCGCACCTGCACCTTCATCTCTCAAACTCGCACCTGCACCTTCATCTCTCAAACTCGCACCTGCACCTTCATCTCTCAAACTCGCACCTGCACATTCACCTCTCAAACTCGCACCTGCACCTTTATCTCTCAAACTTACACCTGTACCTTCACCTCTCAATCTCGCACCTGCACCTCTCAAACTCGAACCTTTCAAGTCTCTCATAACTTCTTCCAGAGTAACACCTCTTTCTTCCATAACCACCTGCAGTCGACATAACAAATCACTCTTTCCACCTGCAGCAGATTCACCTAAATTTATTAGAATGTCTCTAAGCGCACTAGTATTTAAATGATGCATCTTTACAATCAAAAGAATCGAGTCTAGTGCCTAGAAAATATCTCAGGAGTACTCAGACAGTCACAGACACTATCAGACAAAACTCACATATATCAGATCAATCAATAAGAGAAAATAAGTGATTAAGCAGAAATGAAATGCCTAAATTACATATGAAACTAGACTAAGAGAACATGTAAGCAATTCAATAATAAACCCAAAACTATATCTCTCTCGGATATCTATTACCTCTCAAATAGGTATATGGGTTATTTCAGATTCACTGAAATGCTTCTCTCATCAAAACAGTTAGCCAATCTCCTCAGTTAGCCAATCTCCTCAGTTAGCCAATCTCCTCAGTTAGCCAATCTCCTCAGTTAGCCAATCTCCTCAGTTAGCCAATCTCCTCAGTTAGCCAATCTCCTCAGTTAGCCAATCTCCTCAGTTAGCCAATCTCCTCAGTTAGCCAATCTCCTCAGTTAGCCAATCTCCTCAGTTAGCCAATCTCCTCAGTTAGCCAATCTCCTCAGTTAGCCAATCTCCTCAGTTAGCCAATCTCCTCAGTTAGCCAATCTCCTCAGTTAGCCAATCTCCTCAGTTAGCCAATCTCCTCAGTTAGCCAATCTCCTCAGTTAGCCAATCTCCTCAGTTAGCCAATCTCCTCAGTTAGCCAATCTCCTCAGTTAGCCAATCTCCTCAGTTAGCCAATCTCCTCAGTTAGCCAATCTCCTCAGTTAGCCAATCTCCTCAGTTAGCCAATCTCCTCAGTGGTTTCAATGGTATTAGCTATTGCAATACTCCCTTTTGAGACTTCTCAACCCTCCCCCTTTCGTTCTCTTCTGGGTCAGCACTCGGGGGCACTGACACTCTTCACCATGAGTCAGTACTGTTGGGGGGAGGTCAGTAATACAGCAGTGACAAATTGTAGAGTTTATTTGCGCCACTCTCACAACCATATGATTTTGTACTATAAAGAGAGCAAAAAAAGTATTTCAATTGAGGTACATAGAATGAAATTGTACTATACAAATATAATTCACATGTTAAAGCTCGCTAAAAAAGGTTAAAATGCATAGAGAAACAAAAGATTATTGCGCTACTATATATTAAAAGTCTCGCAATTTTATCATCGATTGGACTAAGCATAACCAAAGGTTTCCAACAGCTCATCCGCTCACCTGACTCATTGACTGACTCCAGGCTGTTCACCTCACCCCAAACGACAAGCACGGACCCAGCTATAAGCTCTATCAATCAATTTACACCTCTATTATCCAATATATTATACCATGAGAATCTAGAACTCTGAAAAACATTTATGATAAAGAGAAGGCAACGAAAGGAATAACCTGGTCAACGCTGTTTCCAGTATTCACTCTGCCGGAAACAGCTGTTCAACCGGCTATTCCCTTGAACAACTAAACACACAACGTACCTAGCCAATCACTCTATGAAAACTGATCACATATTTCACCTGCCTTCCATACCTGCCAATAAAACTATTAAAAACTAAGCACACAAAGATGCTCGGAGATGAGTTCTAACGCCACCTAGTGGTGAGACATTTGATGATCTCTAGTACAGTTTAGACCACACACACTGCATCTAACAGTGTGCTTTTCACGTGTATGACCATCAGAGCTGTTCACTTAGAGGTGGCAGAAGATCTATCTTCTGACGCTATGTTACGAGCAATGCGACGCTTCATGGCACGTAGGGGGAGAGTAAGGCTTATACGGTCGGATAATGGCACCAATTTTGTTGGATGTCGAAAAGAACTCTTGGAATCATTAGCATGCGAGGAGGTTTTGATGAGGATGGGGGACGGTGGAACATCCTGGGAATTCAACCCACCATATGCTTCTCATACCGGTGGTATATGGGAGAGAGTGATCCGAACAGTGCGCAGAGTTTTAGAAGCTGTTATGGGGGGAAGAACCTACTCGGACGACTCGCTGCTTACAACAGTGAATAGCCGACCACTTACTATAATAGGAAGTGATCCTGATTCCGACCCATTAACACCCCAGATGTTTTTGAACATTGGGGGTAGCATGCCTTTGGCCGCGTCTCAGGACAGCCTACTGATAGATAGTGTGAAGAGATGGGGCCAGGTACAAGTCGTGGCAACAGAATTCTGGCGAAGGTGGTGCAGAGAATATCGGAGTTCACTGCAAGGACGTTGCAAATGGAACAAAGTTCAGAGGTGTGTAAGAGTGGGAGACGTCGTGCTTGTGATCGACGAGAGTGAAGCAAGGTGTCATTGGCCAATAGGTAGGGTGTTGAGTGTGAAGCAGAGCTCTGATGGATTGGTTAGGAGTGTTGATGTGCTTGCACGAGGGAAACGATACAAGAGGCCTATTGCCAAATTAATAATGTTGGTGGAAAACGAGGAACTCCCTTGAGTGGAATAACAGGGGGAGGCTTTCGTAGTCTATTGGAAGAAATTTGTAGATGTTGCAGAGTGTGTGGTGTCCGTAATTCTGAATGTCTTGAGGTGTCTGAAGGCATGTCTTAGTTTTTCTGTATTTCATGATATTTTGAATTGTTTTATCCCTGTCATATGTTAAATTTAGTAAAGAACGTTACCGGGGAGGGACCGAGAATCTATCGTGTGTCAGTAGTTGAGGTATTGGGGATGCCCATTTTATGGCAACCGCCCGTATTGAACGAGCGTGTAATAGTGAAAAAGAGTTTCAGGGTGAGGGACTGTTGAATGCATGTCAAGCATTCAATATATGCATCTCGTTGACCGAATTTTGGTGGTGCTGGCATGTAGAGGGCGCTCTCCGCTCACCTTGGTCAGTATTTTTTGGTTACGAAAGATTTTACTCTTTATCGCTTGCCAGACGGTTGCGCATTTCAGTTGTTATATGTACATCGTGCGTTAGGGTTGGAGGTGTCATTACTGGGAAGTGAGGAGTGCCGGCTTTGAAAGTTTGCAAGTGGCTGTAACTGTTTCCGCGTGAGTCTGTCTGTTTCCGCGTGAGTCTGTCTGTGTCCGCGTGAGTCTGTCTGTGTCCGCGTGAGTCTGTCTGTGTCCGCGTGAGTCTGTCTGTGTCCGAATGAATCTGTCTGTGTCCGAATGAATCTGTTTGTGTCCGAGTGAATCTGTTTGTGTCCGTGTGAATCTGTTTGTGTCCGTGTGAATCTGTTTGTGTCCGAGTGAATCTGTTTGTGTCCGAGTGAATCTGTTTGTGTCCGAGTGAATCTGTTTGTGTCCGAGTGAATCTGTTTGTGTCCGAGTGAATCTGTTTGTGTCCGAGTGAATCTGTTTGTGTCTGTTTTTAGCCTGTGTCTGTTTTTAGCCTGTGTCTGTTTTTGGTCTGTGTCTGTTTTTGGTCTGTGTCTGTTTTTGGTCTGTGTCTGTTTTTGGTCTGTGTCTGTCTTTGGTCTGTGTCTGTCTTTGGTCTGTGTCTGTCTTTGGTCTTTGAGCGAACTTATCTTTTATACATTCCAGATACATTAGAGTACTCACTGATTGTTCGTTTATAGATGATTATTGGTTTATATTAGTACAAGATCTCGGGGCTGTGTGGAGCATTAGTGGGGAAAGCGTTAATACTTGGTAAGTAGAAAAGTATAGCCGGGTAGGGTGATTATATCATATTCGTTAGTCTAAGCTTGCTCTTCTGATTTAATATTGTGGAGGGTGTAAAGTTGTTACCTGTGCTCTATTTGCGGTCACAACTTTGGGGTGCTTTTTACTTCTATAAATTTTCCTATTTCCTATATAATCATTAAGTCTAAATAAATCTAAATACCTACTGATTCACTAAGGAGAATTGTACGCTGTATAGTTTTATTTTAATCATTGTCAAGTTTTAGCATTCCAACTTAAGATGTTTATAGAGTTTAACTTTTTTTATTTTATTTTGCAGCACCACATGATCTGCAACTTGTAAAAGTCAGGAATACAGTGCGTTCAAGATATCGTTGTGTTTTTCTTTGCCACCAAAACCCCTAGCTCCCAGAAGTCAAACTTCGCCCCGAGCTTGTAGCTAACATCATCAGATAACGTAATTTTTTAATTGGGAATTAGAAGCACTCAAAAATAAGTCAAATACCATTATAGATGCGTCACTTTGAAGGAAAAGAAAGGATTTTTTATTATTAAACATTTATTGTTTTATATCATATGAGGCACATCTCTTGAAGACCTACAAAAGTTGTTGAAAATGACCCCCTCCGATGTGAAGACAGAACGATGCACGTTCAGAACATTCTTGCATACTTTCTTGAGAGTCTTATTGTTATATTTTTGAGCGGAGATTTGAGCACATTGTATACGAGACTCATTGGGATCTGTTTTTTCTTATTTGTAAACTCGAGTTTGTGCAGCAGCCCATATGCGAAAGTCCAAAGAGTTGAGATTTGGACTGTGTGCTGATCAGGAATTTTATTTCAGTACTTCTGCTAATAACTCGACCTCGAAACTCTTCCTTGAAAATTCTAGAGCTGCATTTGTGCAATGTGGGCTTGCATCCACCAAAGTGAAGAAGTTGCAGGCTGGGCCAAATAATGTGCTAGAGCACATTATAAGTTACCATATTCGTTAAGGAATGCTTGAACAATTGGAACCATTCCATTAATAATTGCAACCTTAGCATCATACCTATCATTTGTTTTCCAGATATTTCGAGGATTTTCATTCGTATTTTTTTGATGTGTTTTTGATGGAGGCAAATTAACTTCTCGTCTGTCCAAACGATTCAATTGGCAATGTTGGATAGTTGCTGCAAAATCCACTCACAAAACCGCTATTTATGTGGTTTTCGTTAATGGTCAAACTGAAGTTCATTGATAAAAACGGAAACTAAATGAATGTATGACGATCCTCCACCACGTGGTTTTGGTGTGGATGAAATATGCTGAAAAGCTTTTCTGAGAGAAAAACTAGTGGTTTCTTCAAAGAAACTCTTCACCTCCTGAATCGCAGTTTGTGTTTTTTTGGTTTTGTTTCCATTTGCTTTTTCTTGTGAATAGAACCAGTTTCATTGAATAGACCACGAACTCTTGGAAGTGAACTTGTTCTAGTGGTAAGATTTAGCCACCCTTCCACTTGTCATGGAGTGAAGCATGAATTTTCAACATACTGTTGAAGAAGAAGGTGTTTTGGCAAACTACAAAGTAAAGGACGATGCATTTCTTCTCAAATTCAAAAACATTTCTAAATTGAAGATTAATGCTAATATTAATAGGGAGATAGAACTCCACAAACGTACAATCGTTTGACATCTTACTTTAATAAAAACTCTGTTATTTCTCCGCAGCAATTTGGTTTTCAAAAAGGTAGATCTACCGTTGACGCCTTATTGCTTTTGTGTGACTTTATTTATAATTCTTTGAATTCTAAAGTGCATACTATAGGGGTTTTCATTGATTTAACAAAGGCCTTTGACACTGTTAATATTGATATCTTGTGTAGCAAACTCTTTCTCTTTCTCTATGGTGTGCGCGGTCTTCCCCTTAACTGGTTTAGAAGTTACCTCTCTAATCGCTCTAGTGTTGTTCGTATCGGTGCTTGTAGGTCCGAGGAGAGTCTGTCCAATATTGGTATTCCCCAGGGTTCTATCTTGGGACCTCTGTTATTTTTGACTTATGTTAATGATTTACCTAATGTTTGCTCTGACTTCACCAGTATCCTATTTGCTGATGATACGACTCTTCTCGGATCGAATGAGTGTTTCTCGCATCTTATTTCTACATTTGAGGAGGGGTTGGTCAAGGTGGGGGACTGGTGTCGAGCCAATAGGCTCACGCTCAATGTGTCAAAGACCTTTGCTATGCATTTTACTACTTTAAGTAGGGGCCCTGTAGACCTATCTATTACTGTGAATAATTGTGATATTCGATTTCATGACACGGGTGATTTCCTCGGTGTGAGGGTTGACCATGTAATGAGGTTTGACTCGCACATTGATTCCATAGTTCAGAAAATTTCAAAAACAGTTGGTATTTTTTATAGTCTTAAAGATATCTTACCTGAACAAAATCTTATCAACCTATATTATTCTTTTGTATATCCGTATTTGATTTATTGCAATATTGTTTGGGGTTCAACTTTTTCTTCACACCTTGATAGACTGCTTCTCTTACAGAAGAAAATAGTACGAATTATTACACATAGTTGCTTTTTGCAGCATTCAACTCCCTTGTTCTATAGAACCAAAATCTTAAAAATAACTGACATTCATAAATTTTTGGTAGGGCAATATATGTTTAAAGATTTAAATGGTTCAAATCCTAGTTTTTCAACATCTAGCAATCTATATTTCACTCGATCAGTAGATTATATTGTACCACAATTTCAAGGTCTCTCTGTCACTCAGCGCTCAATCACTTTTAATGGTCCGACTATTTGGAATAGCATACCGTCAGACATCCGTCAAGCTAAATCACTCTCAATATTTAAATCAAAATACAAACATTATTTAATTTCCCAATATTCCTAATATACAATCTTGTTAGTGTGTGATAGTTACTACCCTTGTGTATTACTTATCTTTTATTTTCCTTTCCTTTAATTATTTTTGTCTTGTACTTGTAACCTTGAATGTAGTGTGATGTTCATTTAACTTTATGTTGCCCGAAAAGTATTCTTTAAATACTTATATATGGGCTTGATTTCTAATATTGTGTTGTATATTTTTACTTTTTTTTTGGAATAGCTCATAGCCTGTCCGACTGTGAGTTATTATGTAAAAGGACAATATTTTATCAATAAAGATGTTTATGTTTATATTTATGTTTACTCTCTATGGACAAAATGGCTTATACATAATACGACTTGAAGCAATTTAATTTTTCCCATTTCGCAATTTAAAAATGACGATTTTGATAGAAAACAGTGTTCAAGCATGTCAAAAGCAATTAAAAATAATCAAATAATTGACATTTCTTCTATTTGGAGGATTAATCCATATATTTTTTGATAATCCGTAAATTTATTTTTAAAAAGTTCAGACCTCAAGGGGGGGGGCATCTGCCCCAAATGCCCCCCCCTTGTATACGCGCCTGCCCCGTATGGTCTAAAATGCTAAGTTAAAGGTCCTCTCCAGGCTCCGGGGAAAAAATGAGTTTATAAAATAATATTATAGAATTAAGGTTTACCTAAATAGAAATTCTATATTTTTGTATTTTTATCATAATGCTGACAACCTTCTCCTACCGAATGGAGGCTTACTGTTTAAAGGGGAGGAGATAAAATCAAACAACTGGTAATTTGTAGCTTAACGGAACTACACACTCTGTTCATCTAAACAATGTTAATTAAAGAATTATTTAATTTTGAAAAAGTGCCACCAGTTTAGGAATAACTCATCTTTTCAAATAACTAACGATATTTTCACTGTGTTCATTGGTATTCCTCATTCGGTATCGGTTAAAATAAGCCTCCATTCGGTAAATAGTCCTACTGTTAATTTAGGCTTATAAAAATTACACGAGAAAGAGTGACAGAGGATTATTAGCTTGGATATGGCAACACTGTGGAGGGAAATCTGATTCTTTATTGAACGTGTGAAACACAATTCACATAATACTATTACTATAGTAATTAGACTTATTATTCCCACATGTCGCCTTAATGACGTATGCATGTCATAATATTGTCATTGCATCATGTTATAATAATCATTGCATGGAGAAGAAGGTCAAATGGGGGTTGTTGATGGGTATGACTAAATCGCGAAATGAAGGTATTTCGCGAAATGAACATGAAATGAAGGTAAATCGCGAAATGAAGCTTACAGAATTAATTTGAATGTATTTGAAGAGTGTAAATGATAGAATGATAAATAAATGGAGTAACTAAATACCTAAATGAAGATTATAAACCCCGAAATGAACGAAATGAAGTGACTAAATACCGAAATGAAGAGTATAAACCACGAAATGAACGAAATGAAGTGACTAAATACCGAAATGAAGATTATAAACCCCGAAATGAACGAAATGAAGTGACTAAATAACGAAATGAAGATTATAAACCCCGAAATGAACGAAATGAAGTGACTAAATACCGAAATGAAGATTATAAACCCCGAAATGAACGAAATGAAGTGACTAAATACCGAAATGAAGATTATAAACCACGAAATGAAGTGACTAAATACCGAAATGAAGATTATAAACCACGAAATGAACGAAATGAAGTGACTAAATACCGAAATGAAGATTATAAACCACGAAATGAACGAAATGAAGTGACTAAATACCGAAATGAAGATTATAAACCACAAAATGAACGAAATGAAGTGACTAAATACCGAAATGAAGATTACAAACCCCGAAATGAACGAAATGAAGTGACTAAATACCGAAATGAAGATTATAAACCCCGAAATGAAGTGACTAAATACCGAAATGAAGATTATAAACCCCGAAATGAACGAAATGAAGTGACTAAATACCGAAATGAAGATTATAAACCCCGAAATGAACGAAATGAAGTGACTTAATACCGAAATGAAGATTATAAACCACGAAATGAACGAAATGAAGTGACTAAATACCGAAATGAAGATTATAAACCCCGAAATGAAGTGACTAAATACCGAAATGAAGATTATAAACCACGAAATGAACGAAAACAAAGTGACTAAATACCGAAATGAAGATTATAAACCCCGAAATGAACCAAATGAAGTGACTAAATACCGAAATGAAGATTATAAACCCCGAAATGAACGAAATGAAGTGACTAAATACCGAAATGAAGATTATAAATCCCGAAATGAACGAAATGAAGTGACTAAATACCTAAATGAAGATTATAAACCACGAAATGAACGAAATGAAGTGACTAAATACCGAAATGAAGATTATAAACCCCGAAATGAACGAAATGAAGTGACTAAATACCGAAATGAAGATTATAAACCCCGAAATGAACGAAATGAAGTGACTAAATACCGAAATGAAGATTATAAACCCCGAAATGAACGAAATGAAGTGACTAAATACCTAAATGAAGATTATAAACCACGAAATGAACGAAATGAAGTGACTAAATACCGAAATGAAGATTATAAACCCCGAAATGAACGAAATGAAGTGACTAAATACCGAAATGAAGATTATAAACCCCGAAATGAACGAAATGAAGTGACTAAATACCGAAATGAAGATTATAAACCCCGAAATGAACGAAATGAAGTGACTAAATACCGAAATGAAGATTATAAACCACGAAATGAACGAAATGAAGTGACTAAATACCGAAATGAAGATTATAAACCACGAAATGAACGAAATGAAGTGACTAAATACCGAAATGAAGATTATAAACCACAAAATGAACGAAATGAAGTGACTAAATACCGAAATGAAGATTACAAACCCCGAAATGAACGAAATGAAGTGACTAAATACCGAAATGAAGATTATAAACCCCGAAATGAAGTGACTAAATACCGAAATGAAGATTATAAACCCCGAAATGAAGATTATAAACCCCGAAATGAAGTGACTAAATACCGAAATGAAGATTATAAACCCCGAAATGAACGAAATGAAGTGACTAAATACCGAAATGAAGATTATAAACCACGAAATGAACGAAATGAAGTGACTAAATACCGAAATGAAGATTATAAACCCCGAAATGAACGAAATGAAGTGACTAAATACCGAAATGAAGATTATAAACCACGAAATGAACGAAATGAAGTGACTAAATACCGAAATGAAGATTATAAACCCCGAAATGAACGAAATGAAGTGACTAAATACCGAAATGAAGATTATAAACCCCGAAATGAACAAAATGAAGTGACTTAATACCGAAATGAATATTATAAACCACGAAATGAAGTGACTAAATACCGAAATGAAGATTATAAACCACGAAATGAAGATTATAAACCCCGAAATGAACGAAATGAAGTGACTAAATACCGAAATGAAGATTATAAACCCCGAAATGAACGAAATGAAGTGACTAAATACCGAAATGAAGATTATAAACCCCGAAATGAACGAAATGGAGTGACTAAATACCGAAATGAAGATTACAAACCCCGAAATGAACGAAATGAAGTGACTAAATACCGAAATGAAGATTATAAACCACGAAATGAACGAAATAAAGTGACTAAATACCGAAATGAAGATTATAAACCACGAAATGAACGAAACGAAGTGACTAAATACCGAAATGAAGATTATAAACCCCGAAATGAACGAAATGAAGTGACTAAATACCGAAATGAAGATTATAAACCCCGAAATGAACGAAATGAAGTGACTAAATACCGAAATGAAGATTACAAACCCCGAAATGAACGAAATGAAGTGACTAAATACCGAAATGAAGATTACAAACCCCGAAATGAACGAAATGATGTGACTAAATACCGAAATGAAGATTACAAACCCCGAAATGAACGAAGTGAAGTGACTAAATAACGAAATGAAGATTATAAACCCCGAAATGAACGAAATGAAGTGACTTAATACCGAAATGAAGATTATAAACCCCGAAATGAACGAAATGAAGTGACTAAATACCGAAATGAAGATTATAAACCCCGAAATGAACGAAATGAAGTGACTAAATACCGAAATGAAGATTATAAACCACGAAATGAACGAAATGAAGTGACTAAATACCGAAATGAAGATTATAAACCCCGAAATGAACGAAATGAAGTGACTTAATACCGAAATGAAGATTATAAACCCCGAAATGAAGTGACTAAATACCGAAATGAAGATTATAAACCCCAAAATGAACGAAATGAAGTGACTAACTACTGAAATGAAGTGACTAAATACCGAAATGAACGAAATGAAGTGACTAAATACCGAAATGAATATTATAAACCCCGAAATGAAGATTATAAACTCCGAAATGAAGTGACTAAATACCGAAATGAAGATTATAAACCCCGAAATACATTGTATTGCTCATTAAAAACTTAATTGAAGTTATTATTGAACAAAATATAGCTATAGTTAGTAGCCTAATATTGGATGCTTGAATGCACAACTTTCCCCAACAGTGTAGTTTTTGTTCTTTTATAACCTTCAGACCAAAAATCTTCATCAAAAATTTAACTGTAATTAATGTACTTCTATATTTTGTGTATAATTGTATACAAAAAAATTAACCATTCTGAATGAAAATGAACTAGTTTTGAAACAAAAAATATTTTCTTCTTGTAGAAATCAATGCAATTTGAAGAAGTAGTAAACTTTATCAAAATATGGCATTTTTATGATTAAAATGAAGTTAGACATTAGTTTTATACATATGATAATATATTGGTTTGGAAAATTCGTATTTATTGAACAAAAGTAATATATAATAATTTGATTGTAAGTGCAGTTTACTTCACGTTTGTAAGGAGGGCGTTGCGAATTGTGTAAGTTTTCATTAATTTACAACTGTTTTGAATGACATAGTAGGTAGAGGTTGCGTGCGTATGTACGTTTTTATTTCAGGTTTGTAAATCTAGAAGGAATTCATAGATGGCGCTGAACGTTGATAAAAATTAATTATTTTTTTAAAGAGAATTTTAAAGAATAATTTGACTGCACCATAATACAGTATTAATAGTATTTTGTCGTTTTTTTTTTCAATACGAGAGAAAAAGTTTGTCCAAAGGTTTACTACCCCTTTAAGGTTTTCTGGGTCACGTCACAATGCGGTCACGTCACATAATTCGATAAGCTGATTGCTATACCCTTAGTCTCTGTACCCTGGCAAAGACTGTTTAATTGAGAATTAAATTTTAGAGGAGCTAAGCGAATTGCTGAAGTACGCCCCTACGCAAATAGAACGCGAAAAATAAGCTTATTCCTCTTTGTGTCCAGTATAGTGCGGATATTCCGATGATGGTTGCAGTCATGTCCTTGATACTCCCTAGTTCCTTGGTTTTAGTGATGCATGATAAATTGTACAGCTATCACAGAGGAATAATAAGATTTAAATGCTGTCTGATATAGCTAATCAATTCAGCAATCCATAGTGAGGACTTTCAGTAGGTTGTGATGGTGAAAGTTGTTCTTCCGTTCTCTGTCACAGTCAGAGCGAAGTTGCAGGTACAAATAAATTCTTCCAACACTGAATTGAGTTAGTGCCATCCATGAATTAAATAGTTAGAACTATTTAATTCATGGTGCCTACTTGATCAGGATTTCCATATATAATAACTGGCAGCGGTATTTGTTGGTTTGTGAAAGAGAGCGCTTGCAGCGATCTATAAATTTAAGGGCGTCTCATTTCAGTTAAGTTTTAGGTTTAAGAACTAAATTTTTGATAATTATATTAGTGTTCCATCCACCTGCAAGCTGACTGCAAGCGGTATATTATTATTTATGAGAGGGAAATCTCCAACAGGATATCCCCAAAAATAGGATATCCTCTGGGGACCTCAAGGGGATGTCGAATGGGAATATCGCGGGGATATCCCGCGAAGATCATTTTATTACCTAGGTCCATACATTTTTATATTGACTAAATTATAAGATATTTTGTGGTAGTGCATGGTGTATGGTGGTACGTATAAATAGTCTTCAGTATCAGAATGATATAAACAGATGTAAATCATGCTCATGATTTTAAATAATGTATTATAGTTACTAAAATTTATTTCTACAATTTCAGTGTCAAACTTAATTTTGGTATTAATAAACTTTATCTTGGAATTTATTAATTTCATTTTGGTATCTTTTGTCCGTATATTTTGAATGCCAGGATTATTCATAGTATTGATGACTCTGCTGGCTTCAATATCGTTATTTAAATCAGGATATTTCGATCAGTTTTCCTAATTAGATCGTTTTCAAATGAAATAACTTTTCTTTCATATCAAGTGAAATGAATTTTGGTATCTCATTCATTTCTGTGTATATATAATCTTCATTTCGGTATTTAATAACTACATTTCGTTCATTTCGGGGTTTGTAATCTTCATTTCGGTATTTAGTCATTTCATTTCGTTCATTTCGGGGTTAATAATCTTCATTTCGGTATTTAGTCACTTCATTTCGTTCATTTCGTGGTTTATAATCTTCATTTCGGTATTTAGTCACTTCATTTCGTTCATTTCGGGGTTTATAATCTTCATTTCGGTATTTAGTCACTTCATTTCGGGGTTTATAATCTTCATTTCGGTATTTAGTCACTTCATTTCGTTCATTTCGTGGTTTATAATCTTCATTTCGGTATTAAGTCACTTCATTTCGTTCATTTCGGGGTTTTTAATCTTCATTTCGGTATTTAGTCACTTCATTTTGTTCATTTCGGGGTTTATAATCTTCATTTCGGTATTTAGTCACTTCATTTCGTGGTTTATAACCTTCTTTTCGGTATTTAGTCATTTCATTTCGTTCATTTCGGGGTTTGTAATCTTCATTTCGGTATTTAGTCACTTCATTTCGTTCATTTTGTGGTTTATAATCTTCATTTCGGTATTTAGTCACTTCATTTCGTTCATTTCGTGGTTTATAATTTTCATTTCGGTATTTAGTCACTTCATTTCGTTCATTTCGTGGTTTATAATCTTAATTTCGGCCAAGTAATAAAGCATGTCCAAACTCGCCATTTTAATGGCGAGTTTGTGACAGTTATTTTGAGCCCTTCAATTGCAAATGGCGAGTTTTTTCTATTTTTCTCCTATGCTACAATGTTATTTTGGAGAGAATTTTTGAAAATTTGATCATTTTGGAGAGAATTTGTTGAATTTTGGAGAGAGCTGGAGAGACAAATGGTGAGTTTATGAGACATACTATTTTACTTGGAATTTCGGTATTTAGTCACTTCATTTCGTGGTTTATAATCTTCATTTCGGTATTTAGTCACTTCATTTCGTTCATTTCGGGGTTTATAATCTTCATTTCGGTATTTAGTCACTTCATTTCGGGGTTTATAATCTTCATTTCGTTATTTAGTCACTTCATTTCGTTCATTTCGGGGTTTATTATCTTCATTTTGGTATTTAGTCACTTCATTTCGTTCATTTCGTGGTTTATAATCTTCATTTCGGTATTCAGTCACTTCATTTCGTTCATTTCGTGGTTTATAATCTTCATTTCGGTATTTAGTCACTTCATTTCGTTCATTTCGGGGTTTATAATCTTCATTTAGGTATTTAGTTACTCCATTTATTTATCATTCTATCATTTACACTCTTCAAATACATTCAAATTAATTCTGTAAGCTTCATTTCGCGATTTACCTTCATTTCATGTTCATTTCGCGAAATACCTTCATTTCGCGATTTAGTCATACCCAATTTGATCATTTTGGAGAGACAAATGGCGAGTTTCAGTTTATGAGACATACTATTTTACTTGGCTTAAATGTGGCGACCTTCATCCATTTTCTCACTAAACTGGTGACTTTCCAGCCCCACTTGGCCACTTAGAAACATGGTTCAGGTTCCCATGTTAATTTTGGCTTGAAATCTTCAAAATATGAGCCAAATTGGCCTGGCTCAGAATTTTAGTGAAATTTTGGCTCAAAAATTGGCTTAGCTACAATTTTCCAGGCTCCAGCCTCTGAAACATGGGTGCACACTGCACCAAATTATAAATACAGACTGGCAGAATATGGCCCATGCCCCATGGGAGATATTTAGGATAGTATTCTCTCCAGACAATTTTGAATTATTCCCTATATTTATATTAATTTTGCTACAAAGTTACAAACAAACGTTTCTCCTGTCTACCCAGTCTAAAAAGTAGAGCAGGATTTGTGGATTAATCCTGCGCCCAAAGCTTATTTAATTCCTATGTTCCCATGTTATTTGCTACGCCCAAATCCCAATTTCTGTACAAAATCCTGTGTCGGAGGAGGCCTTCTTTTCAGACTGGCTGTCTACAGTCTACAGAATGGCTAACTACTAACTAGACCAGTCTGCAATTTGCAATTCCAAAATATCTCCAATATTGAAATATTCTGCAGGCAGTGCAGGGCAGACTGCCACAGGTATTTATGCCATTTCATGATTTCAAATGGTGAAGAGACTCTAAACAGACAAAACTCAGAAACCTATTGTATTTTATCAATTTATCTTCTTCTTCTTCTTCTTCACAATTTTGGTGGCTTAAAAACCAGAGTCTAAAGACCACCTAAAGCTGTTGGATAACCAGGATGGTTATTCCGTTCTGCCTGGAAACTTCTAGGATTAAAACAATATTAAAAGGTATGCAGAATTCCAGTTTGCAAAATATGGGACATTTTTAACATTTTCTGTGCGAACAATCCTTAATTTCTTCTTTTATTTGCATGTATTTTACTGAGAACAAAAGCTAAAATATAGGATTTCTTGGAGAACAGTTTACCAGTTCCTACAGTCTGGGCAGAATTCAATCACAATTGGTAAGATTGTTATAGGAAACAAAAATATAATATAGGAAACAAAAAATAAAAAAAGTCTAAATAAAACAAAAGATAACATGTTTTAACAATATATACAGACTCAACTACCAGGTTCTCTTCCTTATCAATTTATCATGTTACCAACTTCCCATGAATCCAGCTGCCGTGGTTCATTTGAACAGCTGATCTAGATATTTATTTCAACTTTTTCTGAATCTCGGATGAGTAGTAAGCTATTTAGTGTTCATTACATTTTCTACCTACTTTCAAGCAAAGATATTATACTACAGTATGATACACCACTCTCACAAATTATTGATTTAAAAAGCGTCATCTGAATTTGAAAGCGGGAACTAAAGCAACAACAGCATTTGGTATTGATCAAAGCATTGATAATTTCAGTTTTCAGGCAGAAATTTTACGGTTATACTGGATCAACAGAAAAGTTATTCTGAAATTTACTTATTTTTTTAAATTGAAAGTTAGTTTCAGTTGAACAATGAAACTTTCAATGTTTGGATCAACACCAAATGTTGTAATATTCATGGTTGTAATATTCTCTAGTTCCCGCTTTCTAATCCAGATGGCGCCACGACGCTCTTTTGAAACAGAAATTTGGGAAAGTGGTGTATCTTACTGTAGTATAATATCTTTGTTTCAAGTGTCCACGTCACCGTCGTCACGTAAACATATTATACTTTAGTCTATTTTTATTTCTGTCCCACTATAGTACACTGACCCCTTTCTGCATAAAAGCTCCGAGCCTATATCTCAGCAAACATAGTCGTGTCAACTATATTTCTAAACGATACCATCGTGCTCTACACTTCCGATATAGAAAAAAGAAACAAATCAATCCCTCTGCATCGTTCAGATACATTTTTAAGGGCCGTACACACGTAGGGTTTTTTAAGTCTTTCCACCAGACTTTTTTCTCCGCTTTTCCACCAGACTTTTGATTCAAAAGTCAATAGCGTCCACACGTGGATTGACTTTTTAATCTCGTGGATTTACATGTGCAATTAACTAGCTACTCATATCGGCGACATAAGCTCTCCACATTTTTTAAACTAGATACCTAACTAACCTAGGTTATAGGTAGTTAGTAACTATTAACTACCTTGGATAGTTAAAATTACTAATTACCTTGGTTAGATATTTACTAATTATATAGGTTAGTTACTTTTACCTAGAATTATTAATTACTAAAGAACTACCTACCTAGATTACTAAGATTAGTAGTTACTAATTAACTTGGTTTGGAAATTTGTATGAAGTTTATTACAATAATTAGTTATAAACTAACCGAGATTATTTTCATTTAATTTGATTTAATGATTAACCTAACCCACTCAACAAATGTAATTTAGCTATTATATAAAGTTTAGGTAAAAGTATTAATACGTAGGTACCAAATATGTATTGCCGATTGAGTTATAATAACGAAGATTTCCAAAATTGCACCTCTTGATTGGGGGAAAATAATAGAACATGTAGGTTGTTGAAAAGTCTCGGACTTTTGGTGCAAAATTTAAGTCTCGTGGAAAAAGTGGGAGGAGCTTAGCAAAAAGTCCGGTGGAAAGACTGAAAAAACCCTACGTGTGTACGGCCCTTTAGATTAGCGATGCAACACTCGAATAAATAAAAAATATATATAAACGAAAGCGTTTTAGTAATGGAAAAGACACCAAATGCGGTATAAAAACATATCTTAATTGAAGATATTTGGAAACTGTTTCAATGGAAAATTGTTGATACCATTATACTGCATCAATACTCTTTCTAAATGACGCATAGAAACTAAAGCGTTTTAGTAACGAAATAGACAGCAAATTCGATGTCAAATAACCCAGCAAACATGAATGTATCTATTCGATGTCTAAACGACTCTGTAAAACCTCTCTTCCGACATCGAATACTAGTAACAGATTAGACATGGTGACATCAAGTAGATATCAATCCGATATCCGTTTGCACCGCTAAACCGCATCATATTAAGTATGTCATATATCAATACTTCTCATATATCCTACTGTAAATATTTCCTTCTTGTGCATATATAAATTATATAGCAACTTCCCTTAATAGGTGATATGTATTAATAATTTATGTATCTATTTTGTTTGATTAGTAGTTGATGTCTCTTGTCGATAACTGTATAATAATTAGTGTGAATTAAAACTCAGAACCAAAAGGTTTCCTCTAGTTATTTCTATCCCTTACTAAAGCCTTAAACTTAGTTAATCCAGTACATAACATTTGGCGACAAGGTAAAAGTGTTAAAATGGCTAGTTCCGATTCCTCAAAGATGTTCCACCCTGATATCGAAAGTGTAGAGGAGTTCCTGGAGAGATTTAAACTCCAAAACAAATCTTCTCTTGCTGATGAGGAGAACAAAGGTTTTACAGCTGCTATTTTGGCTAATTCTCTGCCGATAGTAGTCCTCACTGATATTCAACGTAGGTTAAAACCTTTGAAACTAACAGAGGCTACCTACAAACAGTTAGAGCATCATCTTATTTCATCTTATGGAATTAAAAAATCCATAATTGGTGCAGCTGTTACTTTTGTTTCGCGTAAACAAAAAGCTCATGAGAGCATTGAAACTTATTCTAAGGTTTTGAACGAGTTAGCATCGCAGTGCGAATACAAGCAGTGCTGCAGAGATCGAATTTTGAGGGATACTTTCTTGAGCGGTCTACGCTCTCATCGCTTGATCAGTACGCTAATAACCGATTGCGATAGTAAAACATTTCAAGAGTGTGTGGATAGATCTAAACTTCTTGAACAAGTTACTCAAGACGTAGAAGATATACATCCAGTAAGTAAACAGTATCAGCAAAATAATATTACCAATTTTGAGCAGCGGACAAAGCATTTCGGGAAACCCTATTCCAAGCAGGAACACAGAGACAAGAAAGTTCCTGAAAACTACAAATGCATCCGTTGTGGTACAAAAAATAAACATTTCGCATCAGACTGTTTTGCTTTAAAACTGCAGTGTCGCATCTGTAAAAAGCAAGGACATTTGTCGAAAGTATGCAGAAATAGGCAAAATGAAAATAGGACTACACGATCTAATTACGTGCATCCAGAAGAGGAGGATCTAACTGATTACATTACTATCAATAATGTAAAACGAGTTAGTGGTAAAAACCATTCGTCTTACTTTTCTATGGGACTAGACGAATTTCCACCTCTGCCATCAAACTACAACAGTCGTAGAGATGAACAAAATCCTGTGCAAATTCACAATAAATTTGAGACTCTGTTCGTCGATCGTACGTCAGCTGATGACTTCAGTGCACCCGCACCACCTAGTAAGAAAACTCGCAAGAAAGGAGGAGACTTCTATTCCAAGTTCTATCACCATGGCAATCATATGAACCGTATGGTGACTGTACGAGATACTTTGTCAGGGCGATACCGTTATAACAGCGTTGAATAGAGAGATAAATTACGACATCTATCATACATAGGGATTTTGCATCGAACAGACGCCTAATAATACATCTAATATGCTTCGAAACGATATCCACTTGCATTCAATAAATAAATAAATAAAAATTGAAAACTCTTATTTCATTGATATAACGTACTGTATGTTTAGGCGCATATCAATTAGATTCATGTTACATAATGTTATAAATAAATTAAATGGGAAGAAATGAAGTGATGTGTCCCGGTATCGTTCGTGGGTCTATACGTCCTCGTGCCTGTACCTCTGTCATGTTGCCACCGTGGATGCATTTTACTATAAAAAAATTTTTGATATTAAGCGACCTGGAGATACTTAAAGATATTTTAAAGTGAATAGAACAATACAGGCAAGCACCGCTTTTATAACCAAAATCACAACATAAAAATTTCGTTCTCTATGAATTCAAATTAAAGAAAATGTTTTGAGGCCACGACTTAGAATACAGATGAAAGCTCTGTGATGCATTAATTAAAATTAATAGCTAATTAGATTTTTATAATTATTGTGTTTCATTGAACAAACAGGAATTTTGTGATCTGTGAAATATTTTTAGCAGTAAGGTATATGTTCCAAGTTATTAATAGGGTCTACATTTTCGAACACGTGATAAAGGAAAATATAATAATTATTATTTAATTACTATTTAATTAGAAACATAATAGCTGGAGGTATGAAACCAAATGAAATAAAAGTTAAATAATGATTATTATATATAGATTTATTGAGTCCGATAACCACTTTAAGTTTAATTATCTATAATGTGAATCACTGAATTTCAATCTTCTCATTTGCAGCTTTTAGCACTATGGTGAAAGCTCAAGTTATCGGATATGGGGTTCCGCATTTTACGTAGAAAAATTATTTAGATACTGATTTTATTTCTAAACTTGTATTTTACGTACTGGTATCATGGATGCCAATTTAAGTAAGAATTGAATAATGATAATTATTATTATTTATTTCTTACATATTCGAAAAATGTGGAACCGTGTGATAACACAGAATTTACTCTAAAATGAAACATGTTAAATAGCCCATCAACTTTTAATTATTTTCGTTTAGTAGAGGTTTAACGTCTGCTTCGGAACCAAAGGCCATGTCGCTGACGTCAAAAGGAAATGAAATACAAGGGACTTGAAGAAGCAGTGAGAATGGAAAGTGGCTCCATGGACGAAGTCACGACGCTCATGAATGCTGAAAAGCTACTCCATGAATGCGGTCACTTACCGAGGAATGTGACAAAAATGTTCACAAGCACCGGTGGCTGCACTCATGGATGGAAGAGGGAAATGAAGAGGTAATAGTAAATGAAGTCTACGAGCCTACCTAACACAAAATCTAAGACTTCATACGTAATTGTAGAGCATAACCCTAGCGCTATCCTCTAAAACTGCATGAAGAGTTAAAAACACTAAAAACATGATAAACATAAAATAGACAATACATAATCCCAATTACAACAATTTGGGTCCCAACCCAGTTAAAATTCGGTGCAGGATAGGGGCAGCGGGTGGGGCGCGCAGGGCCGGCATCATGGCAGGCAGAAGGCCGCGATAGGGCCGCGACAGAGCATTTTTGTCCGCTTTTGGGGACCTCATTCTACGTCCCCCCACTGCACTGAACTACACTGGGGCGCTACCCTAAACTGCAGACACGCGCGTCCTAACTACTAATGCGCGAACGCGTAGCGTCCGTGGCCACTCGTGAAACACTAGAGAAAAAATACCCTCATGGCAGATATTGACTGCGCCAATACTGCGCTGAATATGAACGCACATATTCATACTATAAAATATGACGCGTTTAACGCATATATACTTCATATTATGAATGTGACGTTATTCGGCAGCAATATTCCAGTCAATATCTACCATGAGGGTAAAAAATGATCATGATGTCTAAATAGCTATTTGAATTAATGTGATTGACGTTTCAAGTTAGGGAGAAATTTATTTAGTAGGGGTTAAATGTCTTTTTCAGAAGAAAAGCCCATATCGTCTAGCTACATCAAAAGAAAATTAAATAAAAGGGACTGGAAGAATCAGTCAGGAGGAAAAGTGGCTCTATAAACAATGTCACCTGCCACCCGTCAGTGACAATACTAATGAATGGACAAAAAGATTCTCCGTGAATGCTGTCACTTCCAAGGATTGTGACGAAAAGAGTCACAAGCACCTGTGGCGATGGTGGATGGAAGAAGGAGATGATGGGAAATGAAGACTTCCTAGTACAAAAATCTAAGACCTCGCAGTTTATGAATATAACTTTGCGCTATTCTCCAAAACTGCAAGTAGAGTTAATAAAAATGAACATGGTAAAATAATACATTCCAAATTAGCTACAACAGTTCAGGGCTGAAGGGACACCATCTCCTTTTCCATTTACGTATAATAGACTGTAAAGAGTAGTGGTAAGGTTATAAAAGTGAAGTAGATAGCTTTAAATTTATTTATTGGTAAGCAAACTTAAGCTATACATTGTAAATCTTACTTATATATTTTTCCAGTCTAACTGATTGTCAAAGTTTGTAAAATGAGTACCACTTGTTACTAATAATAAAAAATGTAACCATACTTACAAATATAAATTGGGAGAAGAGTAAGAGCTTAGGTCGCCAACTTTGACAACTTGTTCCTCGAAGGTGTAGGTCATAAGCACCCCCCCCCCCCCGATTACGAGCCATCTGTTTTTTAATCCTTATTTATTTACCTATATTATTTAATCCCCCTGACCCCCCTGCCAGGTAATTAATCAATCATTAAGTGTGCAGTACAACAAACTAGTGAAACTACATCAGCAACTCTCGGTTATTTCTATCTAAGTGGTTCTTCTTTTGTTTAACTAGGTAAATAAGGATTAAACAACAGGGAGGGGGGGGGGGGGGCTCGTGACCAGGGGGCTCATGACCTGGGGGGGGGGGCTCATGACTAGGGGGGCTCATGACCTGGGGGGGGGGGGCTCGTGACCAGGGGGGCTCATGACCGTGCTTAGGTGTGGGAGCGTATGCCCCTTCCTCTTTGTCCATCCCAATCGCCAGAATTCTATAGAGGCTCATGACCGTGCTCAGGTGTGGAAGCGTATGCCCCTTCCTCTTTGTCCATCCCAATCGCCAGAATTCTATAGGGATATTCCAATGGTTTTATGAACTGGTTTGAAATCGGGTCCGGACAGTGTTTCTGAAAATTGAAACGAACATTATAAACAATTCACTGAATAATTACATTTCGTGCTTATAATAGTAAATTTATGTTCAACTAGACAGCTGATATTGCTGTAATTAATCAACAGATGAATAAAAATACATACTTCGAAACTAACTAGGCACACTCTAGTTCAAAACTAGGCACACTCTAGTTCAAAACTAGGCACACTCTAGTTCAAAACTAGGCACACTCTAGTTCAAAACTAGGCACACTCTAGTTCAAAACTAGGCACACTCTAGTTCAAAACTAGGCACACTCTAGTTCAAAACTAGGCACACTGTAGTTCAAAACTAGGCACACTGTAGTTCAAAACTAGGCACACTGTAGTTCAAAACTAGGCACACTGTAGTTCAAAACTAGGCACACTGTAGTTCAAAACTAGGCACACTGTAGTTCAAAACTAGGCACACTGTAGTTCAAAACTAGGCACACTGTAGTTCAAAACTAGGCACACTGTAGTTCAAAACTAGGCACACTGTAGTTCAAAACTAGGCACACTGTAGTTCAAAACTAGGCACACTGTAGTTCAAAACTAGGCACACTGTAGTTCAAAACTAGGCACACTGTAGTTCAAAACTAGGCACACTGTAGTTCAAAACTAGGCACACTGTAGTTCAAAACTAGGCACACTGTAGTTCAAAACTAGGCACACTGTAGTTCAAAACTAGGTACACTTTAGCTAATTGCAATAACACAAAAATAATATAACAAATGAAATTTATAGCTATTACACTGAGCAAGTAACACTTGTGAATATCATACTTTAAAAAAACTGTTATTGGACTTGGTACTGGTATCATTTAACAATATGGTATCGGTGCATCTCTAGTAAATTCCATTGTGTCAATTATTTTATTTAAGATTGAAAAGAGAGCTGAACTTACCTTATACTTCATATTGAATAGCATCATGTCCTCTTCATCATCTAAAGACATGTTAAAGTTTGAACTGAATATCCTTGATTGTTTGATACATACAAAATTTCTTAAACTAGTTTCCTTTTGGAATGTGTTGAATAATTTTAATCCTGAAAAGAAAAACAAAAGTTTTGACATATATAACAAACAAATCCATGAACATATATAAAAATAGCCTAGTTAGTAACAATATCCAGAGGGAGGAATACAGATTATCATAAACAAACTCACAATTTGAGTTAGCTATGTATAATTTTTTAATAATGATCACACTGTATAAATATGAAAATTAACACAAGAACATGGTAGATAATTGATAGAACACCAGTTATCTAAATAAATAGGAGTGATATTAGCCACTTCCACATTATGCAAATTTCTATTTAATGTCCTAAACATTACTGAGTTTTAGCATGACAATATGGGAAAAATATGCTTTAAATTCAAATATCTATCAAAGTTTCTTGGATTATATGACCATTTGAGATACTTTGTAAAATATCTCATTGGTCAAAAGACTCAAAACAATGACACTGGTGAATGAGCAAGGATCTTGACTCTGAATAATATAGTATATAATAACCACCCAGCATCATCTTTTTAAGTATGGCCATCATGATCAAATAACGGAACCATCTCTGAACTATGAAATAAGTGTTAGAATTAGGTTAAATAACAGTGGGTTAACAACGTTAAGACATAGAGTTTATTTTAAAGAGTAAATATGTTATACAATTAGAAGTCTATATAGAGAGATGAGTGAATCATATCTCTCTCTGAGTAATGTTAAAGACAGACTGATTTCAGAAGCTACCAGTCAGGGTATTTAACCCTCGACGGAAGTGTGATCGACTTTAGACTTTATGTCCGTTTCTCATTAAAAGTAATACATAGTTATTGAAACAATAGGTAATTTAATATAGCTGAGCTAGTCTAACAGGAAGTTAACATTAAATATATAACGAGTGTGTAATACATTTAACTAAAATTTCAACACTCCTCCTCACACGACATTATATATTTTTCATGCCTATTAATTCAACTAATTTGGTAAATCTATCAAGAGGCAACGGTTTAGTGAATATGTCTGCGAGCATAGTTTCGCTGGGGCAATACACAAGTTTAATTGTGTTTGAAGCAACAAGATCTCTAATGTAATGAAATTTAATATCAATGTGTTTCGATCTAGGATGATTTTTTTCATTTTTAGCAATACAAATAGCTGACTGATTATCCTCAAACAAAACTATAGGATTCTTATTTGGTACTTTAAAATCTAATAGTAATTTATTTAGAAATACAGCTTCTTGGGAGGCTCCAGAGAGGGAAACATATTCAGCTTCAGCTGTTGATAAAGCAACACATGACTGTTTCACAGAGCGCCAAGAAATAATGGAATTATTTAACATAAAGCATTGGCCAGAAGTACTTTTCCTATCAACTCTGTTTCCTGCCCAGTCGGCATCAGAATAACCTATCAACTCAGAATCTTCATTACCATATGTAATGCCAAGATCCGGTGTGCCTTTTAGGTATCTAAATATTCTCTTAATTGCAGACCAGTGCTTAGTGTTTGGATTGGAACAAAATTTAGAGACATTTCCAACTGCATAAGTTATGTCAGGTCTAGTTTTAGTAGATAGATACAGTAAGGCACCTACAGCTGATTGATATTTAGTTTTGTCTACTAGTTCACACTCATCAGTAGTTGGTTCCAAATGTGAATTAACATCAGCAGGGGTTGAAATAGGTTTGCAATTATTGAATTCAAATCTATCTAATAACTCGTTGACAAATGAAGATTGATTTAGGGCTATTTTATTTTCGTCTTGAACGATTTTTATGCCTAAGAAATAGGATAATTTACCTAAGTCTTTCATCTCAAATTTAGCACTTAAATCAATCTTGATTTTAGTCAGGTCATCATAGTTCTTACATGCTACAATAATATCATCTACATACACAGAAATGAAGCATGGAGAGTTATTGATTAATTTAACATATATACAAGAGTCACAAGAGGACTGAATAAAGCCTAAGGATTTAAGATATGCATCCAACGCATCATTCCAACATTTGGGTGATTGTTTTAATCCATACATAGATTTATTAAGTTTACATACTAAATCTTCTTTTCCTGGAATAGCATAGCCAGGAGGCTGTCTAATATAAACATTTTCTTTAAGATCCCCATTCAAAAAAGCAGAATTTACATCCAAGTGATGTACAAATAATTTTTGGTTAGCTGCTAAAGATAACATGGTTCGCACCGATTCAAATCTCACTACAGGAGCAAAAATTTCATCATAGTCGATTCCAGGTCTCTGTAAAAAACCCTGAGCGACTAATCTAGCTTTATATGAAACCACTCTACCATCAGATCCCTTTTTTCTTTTAAACACCCATTTAGATTTAATTATATTTAAATCTGAGGTAGGTTTTACGAGTTCAAAAACTTTATGTTTCTCAAAAGCATTTAATTCCCTCTCCATGGCATGTTTCCATTTAGAGGATTCAGAACCGCTATTAAGAGCCTCAGATACCGACCTAGGTTCGATATTGATATTCCCATTGACTAATAAACCCTCCTCCTCATCTTCAACATGATCATACTCCCAACTACCATATCTAATAGGAGCTCGACGAATTCTGGAAGATCGTCTAAGATCCTCATTAGGACTGATAGCTGGTACAGGTTGCGCCTCAGGGAGGAGTATTGGAGGGTTATCGTCAGAAGGTTGATTCTCTGGTCCAGCAGGTTCTGAATCTTCTGAATGGAACACCAGTGGAGAGGTAGGAGTCTCACTCAGTTGAGGGCTCTCAATCTTAGATGAAATTGATTCATCAAAGGTTACATTCCTGGAAAAGAAGATTCTTTTAGATTCAACATCATACATCTTATACCCTTTAGTAACTGTGCCATAGCCAATAAACAGACATTTGGTAGCTTTATTTTCTAACTTAGATCTTTCCTCTCGAGAAATATGTGCGTACCCTGTGCATCCAAAAACTTTTATATGCCCGATGTTGGGTTTTCTACGATTTAAAGCTTCATATGGAGTTTTATTTACTAAATATGAATTAATGCATCTATTATTTAGATAATTTGCAGTATATAGTGCTTCACCCCAGAATTCCTTATCAATTCCTGAATCAGATAACATACATCTAACTTTTTCCATAATAGTTCTATTAAATCTTTCAGCTAACCCATTTTGTTCAGGAGTTTTAGGAATGGATTTCTGGTGAATTATACCTTCATTTCGTAAATATGATTCAAACTTATTTGAGGTATATTCTCCTCCATTATCTGACTGCAAGGTTTTAATTTTCCTTTCATAAATATTTTCAACCATAGCTTTCCATTCCAAAAACTTCTGAAACACATCACTCTTATGTGCAATAACATATATCCAGGAGTATCGAGTAGCATGATCAATAAAGGTCAGAAAATATGAATTATTACCCCTGGAAGTGGGAGTAATTTTCCCACAGACATCGGTGTGGATTAAATCAAGAGGTTTACAATTTTTCTTAATGCTTGTAGAAAAAGGTATTTTATGCATTTTCCCATTACAGCAGTGTTCACACACGCCTTCTATAGCTTTTAATTTACTATCCAGACCATTTACTGATTTAGTTCGGATCATTTTAGTCAAGTTATCTTTACCTATATGACCGAGCCTTCTGTGCCATAGAAAGTTTACTTCATTTTGATCTACAGTTACTGCAGCTTTATGAACTAAAGTATTAAGATAATAGAGTTTACCAACACAGTTGGCCTCAGCCATTAACTCTTTATTTTCGTTCAAAATTTTACATTTATCATTTTCAAAAATAATAGATTTATTATTACTTGTCATTTTAGACACTGATAGTAGATTAAAAGCTAGATTTGGCACATATAGTACATCATTTATTTTACATGTTCTACTCCCACCACCTGGTATATTCACAATAACAGAAACATTTCCTAGTGAAATAGCTTGTAAGACATCTCCATTTCCTACTTTAACATTTATAGGTTTGCTAATATTTGCAAAATCTTTACATAAATTTTTATCACCACTCATGTGTGATGAAGAGCCTGAATCTAT